>CAUYPK010068761.1:0-13165 GCA_963574355.1 Loris lydekkerianus
TCTATAACCCATCTATCCTTCAGCATAAGGTTGTTTAGCTTCCATGTTTTTGTATAGGTATGCAGGTTCCTGTTGTTATTGAGTTCATGATGGTCTGAGAAGATGCAAGGAATAATTTTTTTTTTTAATTTGCTGAGGTTAGATTTGTGGCCTAGGATGTGTTCGATTTTGGAGTATGTTTCATGAGCTGATGCGAAGAATGTGTACTCAGTTTTGTTGGGATGAAATGTTCTGTAGATGTCTGTTAAGTCCACATGTTGAATGGTTAAGTTTAAATCTAAGATTTCTTTACTTAGCTTCTTTTTGTAGGATCTATTCAGCACTGCTAAAAGAGTGTTAAAATCTCCAACTACTATGGAACTGGAGGAAATCAATTTGCTCATGTCTATTAGAGTTTCTCTTATAAATTGAGGTGCATTCTGGTTGAGTGCATAAATATTAATAATTGAAATCTCATCATATTGAGTATTACCTTTAATAAATATGAACTGTCCATCCTTATCCTTCCTTATTTTGGTTGATTTAAAGCCTATTGCATCTGCGAATAGGATTGCAACACCTGCTTTTTACTGCTTTCCATTTGCCTGGAATATGGGTGACCATTCCTTCATCTTGAATCTATATTTGTCGTTTAATGTATGATGCAATTCTTGTATGCAGCAGATATCTGGCTTGAGTATTTTTGTCCAGTCAGCCAACCTGTGCCTCTTTAGAGAACAATTTAAACCATTCACATTAATCAAGAATATTGATAAGCCTTTCGAGAGTCCAGTGGACATATTCAATTTTTTTGCGATGGTGGAAGTGGGAATTTGATCAAAATTTTTGGGGTGGGTTTACTTTTGTGGTGGAGTATTACGCTGGACTTTATGGAGGATAGGTCTGAGAATATCCTGGAGAGCTGGTTTAATGATGGCAAATTTCTTCAACATGTGAATGCCATTGAAGTATTTAATTTCTCTGCCATAAATGAAGCTCATTTTAGCTGGGTACAGGATCCTGGGTTGAAAGTTATTTTGTTTTAGGAGATTAAGACTCGATGACCATCCTCTTCTAGCTTGAGAGGTTTCAGCACAGAGATCTGTAGTTATTCTAACATTCTAGGTGATGATTTTCTTTCGTCTGGCTGCTTTCAGAATTTTCTCCTTCATATTAACTTTAGTGAAGTTGATTATGATGTGTCTGGGGGATACCTTATTTGTGTTGAGTCATGCTGGAGTTCTGAAACTGTCTGCTATCTGAATTTGAGAATCTCTTGGCATGTCTGGAAAGTTCTCCTTCATCATCTCATGGAGAAGAGACTCTGCCTTGTGAAGCTACTTCATTGCTGTCGGGGATCCCTATAAGATTAATATTGATTTTCTTCGAATTATCCCAGAGCTCTCTGAGAGAGTGATCTGGTTTTGCCCTCCATTTCTCTTCCTCTCTGAGAGTTTGCGAGCGTTCAAAAGCTTTGTCTTCAATGTCAGAAATCCTTTCTTTTGCTTGCTCCATTCTGTTACTGAGGAATTCTACTGTGTTTCTCATATCTTTGAGGGCTGCAACTTCTTGCCTCAATGTGTCAAAATCTTTGGTTATTTGGACTTTGAATTTGTTGAATTCTTGAGACATCTTTTGGGTTACTGCTTGGAGTTCTAATTCGATCTTACTTGCTATCCAGATTCTGAATATGATTTCTGACATCTCAGCTATTTGTTTGTGCATGGGATCTTGTGCTGTGTCTACCCCATTGATCCTTGGGTGAGTTGATCTACTCTGATTATTCATATTGCCAGAGTATTTCCTTTGATTTCGTCTCATGATGCTATTTCACCAGTGCCTCTGGCTGTCCTCAGAGTTGGGGTAGTGTCTCTCCAAGATTAGACCCAGGGGATCACTCTATTGTTGCTGGATCTTTGTAGGGAGTGACCCCATACAGTTCCTTTGGGGTTACCCCAGCCAGGGAGTTCTGGTTGTGGGAGCAGCTCCAGAGTGTAACACCCCCAGATCCAGCAACAGGGTGGGGGGTTGGTGCACACAGTTCTGGGAGTGCCTGGCGCCCAATGATTTTGGCACAGAGGGCCCAAGGCTCCAGCAGTCTCTGGCCAGGAGAAGGGCTCAGCACAGAGGCAGTATGGAGGGTACAGGAGGGAGGATGTGGGGTTGTGCAACTCCCCGAGTTCGTGGTCAAGGCATGGGGAGGCCTGGCGGGTGGCGTAACAGATCCCTGCGCAGTTCTTACCAGGGTCTGGGAGATGCAGCTCTTCTGGAGGTCCAGGAGGGTCCTGGCGCAGCTCTTACCAGGGTCCAGGAGGGTGCTGATCGCGGTTCCCAGTGCAGCTCCTCTGGAGGTCAGGGAGGGTGCCAATCATGAGTCCCGGCACAGCTCTTCCAGAGGTCACTCTTTATCAGCTTATTACAAAGGATACAGATGAAGAGACTCCCTGGGCAAGGTGTGGGGGGAGGGATAACACATATTCCATGAACTGCCACATGTTCAACTATCCAGAAGGTCTCAATGTGGATTTTTGATACTGATTATTCTCCTCCAGTTTCCAAGAGAAAAAAAATAATTAACAATAAATTTTTTTTCATTTGACCTGTGTTTATGGTTTACAATTACCTTAGAGCTGTCTGTCTTTGTCTTTTTTACATACCCAATATAATTATGAATTATGTTGGGATCACCATACTGAAGCCTACTTTTAAATTTTCCAGGTTAAGAACATTAAAAATGTCATTACTCCCTAGTCCCACTTTCATTTCATTAAAAATAAAAGGATATTTTAATGCCCACCCTCTCCACCACCACCACCACCACCACCCTGCAAATGTTAAGGAAGGATATCATCTAAGAATAAAGAACAGTTGTTTTAGTAAGTTTAGTTCTATGGAAAACTCATCATGCTGCTTTTTTTGGTTTGTTTTGGGTTTTAGTTTTTTTTTAATTTCACCACTGTCTAGTCTAACTTTCAGGAATTATTGCTTTGAAGTGTAATTTGTCTAGTACAATGATCAGGAAATAGCGTGCAAGCCTGTGGCGGCCATAAAAGCGTGCCACTCACATCTCCCACTGCAGGAATGTAACCAAGAAAGGCCCACTTGTAGCCTTCTGGACTCACAGCCAGGCCACACTTCCCCCTGACTGCCTCTAGCCCCTGCAGGTGACAGGAGAAATAAGGCAGGCCCATGCCATAAGATACAGGACTCCTCCAAGAAGTGGCTTTGACGGAAGGACTCCCCAGTCAGTGGCCCAAATTTTCTTAGAACTGAGCATAAGCTGAGACTCTTCCCGCCCAGGGTTCTCCACACCTTCTTCAGCTTGCTCCCTTTTTTTTCCTTGTAGGCAAAGGGACACTCCTTTGCCTTTTTGCTTCTTTCCTTGTATGCTCTCTTTTTTCCTTTTTTTCCTTTTTTCATCTCTTTCAAGTAGAATCCTGTCTAGGTGACTGTTTCCTGGAACACTTGAACTAACATAAAATCCTTTACCATCTACCACTTCCCACCTGCTTCAGCCTACTGCCAGAGAAGCTTGAGGAGAGCTACAGCAAACAGACATTTTACATGACAAATGTCAGGACGTGTGGCATCCAGGCCAAAACTAGAACTGAAAGCCAGAAATTCCAGTTCCTACCCTAAACGTTTCATTGTATCACATTATTTCTCCTGGAGAAACCACTTCTCAATGTAAATTACCCTGCGTAAAAAGAAATGTTTACATGATAAGTACTTGAATAAATTTTCCAATTATAATTTCCAAGTGATTGTTCCATCTGTCCAAATTAATGCTTTTCAAATGTCTTTAAGCTAATCTTTAAGTTAAACCCTTACTGACCATCGGTAGATAATAGCAGAATCTGGCGTGAGGGGGGTGAAGGGGAAATTGAGTCCTGACATCTACCCCTTGTCTCCTGTCCCTTTACCCCATTCACTGCTACTGAGATGCCCTTTTCAAGAACCCCTGAGCTCACTGAAGCATGGTAATAAAATCCCTGCTCAGACCAATGACTTGTAAATAGTACTTCACAGAGAGAGCCCCTCAGGGAGAGCTCACAAGGAGAATGCAGCTCTAACCATGGGGTTCTGGCTCCCAGGCTACCTCAGAGAGAGTTACTCTGCTTTTATCTGTTAATCCAAGATTCTTTATAAGAGGTCCTTTGAAGAAAGTGTTCTGTAGTCAAAAAAACATTTGAAAAGTCCCTGTTTGGGGACACTGTTACAGAAAGCACCCTATATAAAATGTAGTTCTTTCCTCCTTACACTGTGGCCACAATTATGGGTGTTTAGAATAAATGGAGCACAATCCTAGCTATTTGATTTATCCCATGTGGTCCTGCTAAACCAACAGGCAATGATCCATTCTGACTCTTTTATGTCATATTAATTTGCTCAGGCAAGGAACATAGACTCAGCATCTACTATTGTCAGGCTTTAGCCAGTTCCTGAGAAGGTCACACTCTTTTAAGAAAAGAATTGCTAACCAGTGTGATCTGAATGCAAGAGAAGCTCAAAAGAAAGGTCCCATCTACTAGTGGTTAGGGAAGAGGGACCAAGGAGAGCTGGTGGAGAAAAGAGACCTACAAAGATTCGGCTATTTGATGCTTGCTGTTTACTCTTCCTATTCTCTGCCCAGCTTCCAAGCTCTGTTCCAAGTACCTGATGTCTAAGAATTCCTTCATGCCTCACACAACCCTATGATCTAGAGACTATTGTCATCCCCACTTCAGAGATGAGAAAACCAAGGGACAGAGAGGTTATAAGACATGCCAGAGGTGGGACATTAATAACAGGCAGAGCCAAGAGGGCACCGTCCACCCTCTGTTATGCCCTGAGCATCCTGCCTCATTGACATCACCAAATTTACCAGGCTGACACCAGTAAGCCAGCACTGAAACAAAGTGCTCTGATTCTCAGACTAGCATAAAATTCTAACTCCCAAGACCCCAGAGTAAGCAGCTATTTTTCTTAGTGGTCTGTCAGAGGCTGGGGATTCTCAAAGTAGCATTTTTAAAAAAGGTAAGACACTCACTAGAATAGCAACTTCGAGGTCCTTGTTTAGACGTGCCAGGGTTTGGGTAGGAGAATATGACAAATATAAGACTGGACTTCCACTAAACAAAAATGTACTGTGAGCAAAAGCCTAGCGTGTTTGGGTGAATAGTGAGTTTCTACCACATGCAAGGTATAATAATAATCAAGTTTTCAAAATACTCAGCCAGACTCCACTGGCTCCTCTAAGATAGAAATGCACAGACAGATAAAAGACTGTGTTCAGGTTTTATTTTAATCTCTACCTCCCTGTCTGTGGTCTTCAAGGTCTTAGTATTGAAAGCAAATGATATACCTACCTCCGCCTTCCCAAGGCAGGAATTTGCATTTTAATTTTGGAACACTTAGGAAAAAATCATATGAAATGCTTTATTTACTTTTTTGAGACTTTTTTTTTTTCCTTCTTTCCAGGAATAAAGCCTATTGCTTACAGAGTTGTAGACTAAATATCATGCGTCCCAAGGCAGAGCTGGTTACTGGAGCTACAGTAAACCTACTTGTGCTCCATTAGGAGGAAGGAGCCCAACTTCAGGGGCTCCCATGAATTTGTAACAGAGAGAGGAGGATTTACCTTGAACTGAACTTCAGACCAGGAAATGTATACAACAACAAGAAGGAAATATATATTAATAAAAATGTGCTGGGAGCCCTGCTCTGGTAAGGAAAGTTAACTATGTGTACTTTTGTCATCTTACTTAGCAAGTATAAAGGCCTCTAAACTATAAGAAAATGAGGACAAGATAGCTATTAGTACATAGTTCTTTAGTTTGGCCACACATCCTATCCTCTACTCACCTAAGTGAGGTGGCCATACAACTTATCATTCAAACTGTGCATTTATAAAGCAGAGGTGGCGCTATTACTAATTACATTGGGACAACAGGCATCAACCAGATCGAACCAGGCAAACTAGCATGAATGATCGTCCTAATTGTGGGCTAACGTCGCTTTTGAAGCAAAGAAACTGAACCAGCCAGAGTCTGCAGGCAAACGATGATGGCAGGTGCAGGACCAAGTCAATGAAGGAGCAGGAGGAGGAAGTTTACCACCTGAGACTACTTTGAACACAGAAATTTAGAGCTGGAAGACTGGAAGGAATGTCAGCTCTTTACCAAGTGGGGACAAGCTCCAGGCCTCCAGACTGTCTCTTGGGCAGTTCCTGAGGCTTTACTGTCAGCCAAGTGGAAAAGGCCCTATAGAAGGATTATCAGAGGCCAGTCACCTCCCATCCTAGCATCCTCCTACCTTCCTAGGAAACATTCTCTACCTTCTCTGCAAGTTTTGCTGATAGGAATATTATTAATTCTCCTTGTTGAACTAGCAGGTAATAATATTATGCCAGCAGATAGTAGCACCAAATTATTTGAAAATTGCACTTGGTTTTGATCAATGTTCTAATTAATCGGGGCATTTGTGAAAGCTTCATTTATCCAGAACACCAGTAAATACTCATTACTATCTAGCAGAAAATTGAGGTCTGAGGATAATGACTCATAGAACTGGGCAGTTTGATGAGAGAGAGAGGAAACGATCTCTAGGCAATATTATACTGTGACTAGCAGGTGATGAGAGACCTTCACAGAGTGTCCAAGATACCCAGGTGGGCCAGGTAAGGGTACTGAATGATGGCAAGGAAATGATTAGAGGGGCTAAGAAGGACACAAGAAGAGAAGAGACAGTTTTAAGAGATAAATTTGCATGATGTTTACTCTGGCAAAGAGATATGTTAAGACTTCTTTAATTAGAAGTATGAGCCCCTACACAGAGCAAGTGTGGGGTACCCGGAGCACCCAACAGTGTTTTCTCTGTCTTTGATTATGGTTAGAAACTTTGGAATTAAAAACCAGGAATTAATTATCCTCTTGAGGATGGTTTCTGTGTTTCTATCCAGCTCTTTAGCATTTCCTTGTGAGTGAAGGTGAGTTGGCAGCAACAGGGAGATGAGTTCATTCCAAATAATTACCCATGAGGAGTGTATTCTCTTTTATAAAATAAGCCCAAGAAAATTAAAATGGATGCCTCTTGAAAATCTAAGAGAAAAAATCATGAAATTCTGGTCTTGTTAGAATGAAAGGGAAATTCTTTCTGGGGTGTTAGTTTATTTGTCGCAATATCTTTCCTGCATGAAACCAATGTTCAGTTGAAGATGGAAAAATTGAATCAGTTAGTCAGAATTTTAGTCACACTGTATTTCTCCTATATTTACTATTGCATGTTTGAGGATTTATCAACAAGTACTTCAGACTTCACCTAGATGTTGAATGCCAGGGAAGATGAATAGCTCTGTGATGAGGTCACAAAGTATTTCTCAAGTTTTTGACATTATATTTTCCAAAGTACCACTTAAGATAATTGCCTTTTATTGGGCAGTAGCCCATAAATGTACATTATTACCTTGCTGCACCCAGTCTGAATTAAAGTATATCTTTTGGAAAGAAGAAGCATTAGTATAGTGTGCTTTTAAATCTTTTTTAACTGCAACCCATGTAAGAAATACATCATGACCTAGTATACACACACACATATACAGCTAAATCAACTGTTTCACAGAATAATAACTTTACTACATGTGATGCATTCTGGTATTTTCTATTTTTTAATGCTGGTCTTGTCTGTAAAATTGCTCTCTTGACCTAGTGTGTCATGACCTACATTTTGAAACAATGTTCTTGATGTGGAACACATTATTCTTAGTAAAGCATCACAAGAATGGAGAAATAAGACTCCTATGTACTCAATTCTGATATGAGGACAATTAAGGTCCTAGTACACAGTGGGGGGGGGGGAATGGGGAGAGCTGAGAAAGGGAAGGAGGGAGGGCGTGGGGGTCAAGGGATAGGGTTCACCTTTTGAGGGCGGGACACAAGTATAAGAGGGTCCTTATCTAACAAAAGCAATCAAGGTAACCTGGTTCTGTGTACCCTCAATGAATCCCAAACCAAAAAAAAAAAAAAAAAAGCTATGAATTAAATGACTGGGATAGGGTTTGTGTCTTAAGACTGATTTTCCAGTAGACATCCTAGAAGCATTTTTTTGCACATAGTTCCCTCTGCTGCAAAATAGGAAAACCAAGGCCATATGTAAAGAATACCAAACTAAGTCCATCAATCTATCTAGTTAATTGATGCAATTATTTTAAAAGTGGAGTATTGGTTTCTGCCTACAGAGACTGTTCATATCTGTCAAAATGGCCAGTGTTATAAACTTTCATCTCCTATCTGCCCTGGAATTAATAAAATGACTGGGAAGCATTTTAAATAAAGGATTTATTTATTTAAAATAATAATGAAAAAATAATGAAATTAACTTTAAATTTCCTATTAGTATTGCTAAGACTCTTAAGGTAAATATTCAATTACTCACAAAAGGCACCATTTCTTTGTTCTTAGAAGCAATTTACATTTAATTATTAGGAGTTCTATTTGATGACTTTGTTTCATACTTGAACTTTGGGTTAAAGAACAAGGATTTGGTTATTCATATGTAGATTTTATTACCTTTGTGCTTTTGTTACTTAACGAACTTGAGGTATCCATTATCTGAGTTTTCAGTGCAAGACAGTATATATTCTATAACAGCTCACTCAAAACACATTTCTAGAGCCATTGTTAGACTTGAGCATATAGACATACCACATACTTTTTTTCTTACATAAATTTAAGCGGTACTGGTGCAATTTTGTTAGGCAGATATATTGCATAGTGATAAAGTCTTATTTATTCACATAGTCTATGGCCATTTACTGTTTGATAAGCACTAGAGTAGGCATTGTTAGAACTGAATTAAAGCCTTGACAGGCCCTAAGCACTGAAAGGTTATTCTATGTACCCCTCCCCCAACCATGGATGCTTCACAAATAAAATAAAACCAATACGAAAATGTGACATGCATAATGAACTTATCAAAATTCTTTTTCCCACACCCCCATCATAACTACTTTGATAGTTTTTGGAAGCATCAAATAGTAAATTCTTTCTGAATCTTTTTTTCTCTTTCATTTTTTTTTTTTTGGTGCTTGCGTTTTTCTTATTCCCTACACATCTGTTTAGTCTGCATATTGGATATCCAGGCCTAGACATTGTAACTTCAGAGATAAAAGACATTCTTTCCGTCTTCAATGAAACTACATATGGTCCAGTGAATAGAAAACATTTATAATTCTGTAGGTCTTAAATTATCACCCACACACACAGAAAGCCTAGCTAACATTCCTTTCTGTGAGAACTGTGTGGTAAAGACTACCTACTCTGCACACTTGCATTCTGATACCAATACTTTCCTCTAGATACACCTAGTCCAAGTATTTACAACAGTACCTGTGATTTTTTTTAACTTGAACTCTGAACTGTTGCTAAGTAGAAATTAAAACATGTGTATTCTAATGTATAGTACCTGTAATTTATTTTATTTAATTATAGACTTAAAGAGGTGCTCAAATAAACTTAAATTAAGTGTTACTTAATAGATTAAATTATACATATTATTAGGTTTGATTATAATTGTTCAGTATAATTTTGCAATCAATTCAGATTATCTAACTATAGTTTTCTCTAAGGATTTGGTTTACATCTATTTCTCCTTTGAGACAACAAAATGTTATTGAGGAAAAGCAATATGCTTTATACATCTTTGTAAGCTCAGAACACAAAGTGTACCAAGTCTGGTACACTTGGTCATGGTGAATTTTTTTTTTTTTTTTTTTTTTTTTTGATGTGCAGCTGACTGCAGTTTTCTAACATTTTACTGAGAATTTTTGCATCAATACTTATAAGAGATATTGGTCAGTAGTTTTCTATTTTTGTTGTTTCCTTTCTTGGCTTTGGCATCAAGATAATATTAGTTTCATATAGTGAGATATGGGGCAGTCCTTTCTTATGACTATTTTGCAATAATTTCTGCAGTATAGGTATCAGTTCTTCTTTGTAAAGTTGGTAAAATTGAGGTTTAAAGCCATCTGGTCCAGAATTTTTTTGTTGTTGGAAGATTTTTTTTGCTACTCCAATTTCAGTACCCAATATTGGTCTATTGAGTTTTATTTCTTCCTGATTTAGCTTAGGCAGGTTATGTAGATATAATATATAGATATTTCCTTAAATACATTAGGCCAATACATCTTAAATTTTAAATGCTTTGTCATGTTTTGTACATTTGTTGGGACACACATCTTCAACACTCTAGCAATCTAGCTCTGCCCTATCCTTCACTTTCTGTTTGCACGTAGCCTCAGCATCAGAGTTGAGAGATTAGGACAGTGGTTCTCAACCTGTGGGTCACAACCCATAGGAACTGTATTAAAGGGCTGCAGCATTAGGAAGGTTGAAAACCACTGGATTAGGACCTTCTCAATTCTTTCCTGAAAATTCACACACATGTGCATAACCTTCTAGATCCTAAGGAAGGTACCAAACTTTTTCAAAGACCCTTTATGGACATTTCATTACCCAGACCTTCCTTTAAACTGTTTTGGACAGCCTGTTGTTTGCCCTAACTTGTATTACTACCTCAGGCAGTTGCAATATTAAATAATAGCCACTAATTGTTTTCATGCCCTTGGGATAAGTCTTTTTCCACTGTGAGAGCCCTGGTTCAGGTCAAATATTGACAATTCTCTGGGAATATGGCTTTTTAAAGAGCTTCAAACCCAGTTTTTTATTTCAATGGCTTTTATACTGCTACTTTTCAAGCTGGAAAAAAGAGAAGAAGAAACAAGTTAAAATGCTGCAAAGGTCACTGTTCTTAGTGATATTTAGCTACTTTTCTTTGATAAATGATCCTTAAATTATTACAAGCTTTTCCTTAATTTATGTAATTCAGAAAAGAGTGATTTTGACACTTTTTCTCATTACTTTTAGAGAATATTAGATTTTTAGGGGCTCTTACTCCACCATTCCACAAGTCCTACCTTGAATTCAGGTTTCTTTTTATTAGTGATACCATCTTTCCTGTTCTTTTAACAAATTTTTATATTTAAGAAGTGTTTCTTGTAAGCAGCATATATCTGGGTCTGGCTTTTATATCCAATGTGACAGTCTCTGCTTTTTAATAAATTATTTCATGATTTATGCTTAATGTGATTATTGACATGATTAGGTTTTAGGTAACCAATGTGTTTTTCCTCCCACATTTGTTTTTTCTCTTTTCATTTATCTGAATTTTTTTAAGTTCTTCTATTTTCTTTTCTTTTTTAGATTATTAGAAATAAATCCTTTCTGTGGTTGATTTGAAGTTTACAGTATAGTTTTTACAGTTTGACTTCAAGTAATATTATACCACTTCATATGTAGTATAAAAGCTTTGTAATAATGTAATTCTCTATTCCCCTCCTAGACTTCATTCTGTTGGTGTCTCGTATTTTATTCTAACTGTTATAAATCCCACAATATATTATTTTTGCTTTCACTAGTCATCTTTCAAAGACATTTTTAAATGACAAAAATTATATATGCCATTTCTGATTTTTCTCACTCTTTTGACTAGATCCCTATTTTTGATGGTTTTCACTTTTTTCACTTGATTCCTATTTTCTTCTAGTATGGTTTTCCTTCTGTCTCAAACATTTTCTTTAATATTTTATTATAGTGCTTTCTGATGATGAATTATTTTAGCTTTCATATACCAAAAACTCCAGCACATTCTTTACCCTTTTTTTTTTTTCTTGAAAGATGTTTTCACTGGTTATAGAATTCTAGGTTTGTTTGTTTGTTTTTAGTTCTTTAAAGATGTTGTTCCATTTTCTTCTGGCTCAATTGTATCTGATAAGTGTGTTATCATTCTTATCATTTTTTTCTCTACATATAATATGTCTACTTTCTCAGACTACTTTTAAGATGTTCTACTCCTCATTGCTTTATCTGTTTTTCATTTGCCTTAGGGTATTTTTTTTTTTTTTTTTTTTTTTTTTTTGCAGTTTTTGCAGTTTTTGGCTGGGGCTGGATTTGAACTCACCACCTTCAGCATATGGGGCCAGCGCCCTACTCCTTTGAACCACAGGAACCACCCTGCCTTAGTGTATTTTTTTATGTCTCTTTTGTCTGGGGTTTGTTGAGTTTTTTGACATTTTCACTGATTTGAAAAACTTGTGGATATTTTTCCAAATGATTTTTGCCTTCCCTCCCTTTCCTCCATACATGCATATAGGCTATTGGAAATTGTCCCGCAGCTCATATAGGCTATTGGAAATTGTGTTTATTTTCTTTTAGTCTTTTTTACTTGTGTTTCATTATGGACCATTTTTATTTTATATCTTCAAGTTCACTGATCTTTTCTTCTGCAGCATCTAGTCTCCTATTAATCCTATCTAATATATTTTCACTTAGGGTACTGTATTTTTATGTTTAGAAACTCAATTTGAGTCTATTTTATATCTTTCATGTCTCTACTTCACAGACTCAAATCTTTTCTCTATTGTGGTTATAAGTATTTTACTGTCTTTGTCTACTAATATTGTCATTTGTTTCATTTTGAAGGCTATAGATATTTTTTTCCTTCTGTGAGTTATGAACTTTTTCTGCTTCTTTGCATGCCTTGAATTTTTAATTGGATTTCAGACATTGTGGATTTTACTTAGTTCTGTGCTTGATATCTTTTATTCTTATAAATGTTTTTAAAGTTTCTTCTAGGTAATAGTTACATTTCTTATAAATAGCTTAAGGCTTTCTTTTAAGCTTTTATGGAGCAACATAACAGGCTTTGTTCTAGAGCTAACTCTTCCCCATTACTGATTCAATAACTTTCTGAGTACATTATTTCTTGCCCTTTGAATTATAAAGGTTTGCATCCTGACTAGTTTGGCATAAACTATATCAAATGTGAGATCTGGAAATTGTTCCCTGTGCTAATTTCAGGTAGTCCTTTCCTCGAGGTGTGTAATTTTTTCACATCATGTGCTAATTAGTATTCTACTGAAAACTTGAGTGTGATTTTCTACAGATTTTCTTTCTTTTTTTTTTAGAGACAGAGTCTTACTTTATTGCCCTTGGTAGAGTGCCATGGCATCACAGCTCACAGCAACCTCCAATTCCTGGGCTTAGGCAATTCTCTTGCCTCAGCCTCCCAAGTAGCTGGGACTACAGGTGCCCACCACAAGGGTCAGCTGTTTTTGTTTTTGTTGTTGCAGTTTGGCCAGGGCTGGGTTCGA
>CAUYPK010068763.1:0-11623 GCA_963574355.1 Loris lydekkerianus
AATGAAGAAGCATGAATGCTATGTACCCAATTTTGTTATAAGGACAATTAATGACAGTTAAGGTCACGGTGGGGGTGGGAGAAGGGGAGAGAAGAGAGAAAAAGAAGGAGGGAGGGGTAGGGAAAGGAAGAGCAGAGAGAGAAGGAAGGAGGGAGGAGGTGGGGTCTTGGTATGTGACACACCTTTTGGGGGCAAGACGCAGTTGTAGGAGAGATTTTACCTAAGAAATGCAATCAGTATAACCTGGTTTCTTGTATCCTCAATGAATTCCCAACAATGTTTTTAAAAAAAATTGAACTGCAAAAAAAAAAAAAAAAAAGATGGTACTGTTATTTCTTTGCTTAAATCTAGAGGAATTTGCATTATGAAAGTAGGAGGTCCTATGTTAGATGCATATATACTTAGTATTATCATGCCTTCTTGCTGAATTGCACTTTTACCTTTATATAATTACCTTCTTTGTCTTCCTTTACCATTATTGATTTAAAGGCAATTTTCTCTGGTATGAGAATTGCTACATCTGCTCTCTTATGGTTTGTGTTTGCATGGAAATATGTTCCATTCCTTCATCTTGAGTCTGTGTGAGTCCTTGTATCAGATTTGTTTCCTAGAGACAGCAGATACTTGGATTGTGCTTTTTCGTCCTTTTAGCCAGTCTATATCTTTACGTGGGGCATTCAGACCAGGCATGTTGAGTGTTAGTATTGATTTGTGGGATGCTGTTCTGTTCATCATGTTGAATTATTACTCATTGTTTTGTTTTCTCTCTCATACTATTATTTTATAAGAGCTATGAGCAATAACTTTTGGGTATGTATGTATCTATTGTATCTATTGCATGTATGATGCACTTATGAGCATTTCTTGTAGGGAAGATCTAGTAGTGACAAATTCCTTTAAAATTTGCTTGCCTGGAAAAGTCTTTATCACCTTATCATTAATGAAACTTCATTTTATAGGAAACAAAATTCTTGGCTGGTAGTTGTTCTGTTCAAGAAGACTAAAAATGGGACCCTAATTCCTTGGAGACTTGTTAGGTCTCCTCTGGGACATCTGCTGTTAACCTGAAGGATTTTCCTTTGTGAGTTAGTTGTTGCTGTCATCTTACAGCTTGTAGAATTTCCTTCCTCATCTTGAATTTGGTCAGGCTACTGACTATAGCTCTTAGAGATGTCTTATTTGGGGTGAATCTTCTTAGTGCTCAATGACCATCTTGTATGTGAATGTCTGCATCCCTGGTGATATCATGGAACTTCTCAATAATTCCCTCAAATAGATTGTCTGTGTGTTTTGCTTTTTCTGCTTCACTCTCCAGGGTACCTATAATTTATATATTGGCTCCTTTCACATAGTCTCTTGTTTCTGCAAGTGATTTTCACTCTTTTTTTTTTTTTTCCCTGCATCTTTGACTGACTGGCTTAGTTTAAAAGCCTTGTCTTCAAGCCCCAAGATTCCTTCTTCTTGTGTAGTTTTATTCCACTGTGGTCTAAGAAGAAACATGGTATGATACCTTTTTTTTTTTTATTTGCTAAGATTTGTGTATCCTTTCTACTGTTTTTGGCTTCTTTCATTTGTTTTCAACTTTCTTTTAAATTACATTCATCCTATTTGCCATCCACATTCTGAATTTCATTTCATTTCAATTTGTTTTAGTTGGAGTTCATTGCTGTTGATCTCTTGTGTTCCTATGGGGATATGAAACGAGCTTGATTTTTCACATTGCCAGAATTTTTCTGCTGCTGCTTCTCATCTGAAATCTCTCTCTTCTCATCTGAAATCTTCTCTCAGCTCAGGGATAATAGTTTTGCAGTGCACCTTTTCTTTTTTACTAGGAACTCTCTTACTTAGAAGGAAATAAGGTCTCTAGACAATGCCTTTGGGTCCTAGTCCAGATGATTGATTGACCTGGTGGGAGCAACAGCCATTTTCCATCATCTCAATCTCCTGTGGTTGTCACAGTCTATGTTGATGCTGGGAAATATTTATTTGGATTGGTATATTTATCCCCAGGCCACTGTTGGAAGCTCAGGAAAGGGACTGCACAAGTCCCTCTCCATGGAGGTAAGTAGTATGGCTGGCACCAGAGTAAGTTGTGGTCCCTTGACATGTCTTGATGCATGGGGGAGGGTTTTAGGATCTTGTCAAGCACCTGGGTACATCACAAGACCACAGTTGATAGCACAGCTGGTTGCAGGACTTTGGAAGGGGCCTGAGTGTTTCTCAGGACCTTGGCCAGTGCCTAGGTGAGTTGTAGGGACTGGGCCAGTGCTGGTGGGTCTTCATGTGGAGTGGTAAGTTGGTCCCTAGGCTTTGTTGGAAGCCCAGGCAGAGAGCTGGATGAGTCCTCTTCCACTGAGGCAGGCATAGCAAGATACTTCTCTGCCCAGATGTCCCTGCAGTGGTGACAGTGGCTATTTGGCAAGGCTATCTAGACAGTGGCCACAGGTGTCAGGGCTATGGCTGTTCACTTTATCCAGGTCTAGATGTAATGGCAGTATGTGCCTGAGGATGTCTTGTAACAAGCAAGTCCATGGTGGAGAGCTGAACTGCAGGCATGGCATTGTGCAATGCCATGGGGACATGGCCTGCTGACCAACATGCAGAACCAAGGGCTTGTTCTGCTGATCAATGGTCAGTATCACTGCGGCAAGGCCTATTGGCTGGCAGGTCTGAAGTGTGTCTTGCCTACTCTCCAATGCAAATTTACTAAACACTCTCTAAGCAGTTTCCTGAGAAGTATAGAGCCCACAGAGATTGAAGGGAGCCCTTCATAGCTCCAGTCACATTATGTCCATAGGGGGAGTATGGGGCTTTGGGGTTCTCTTCTTTATCTCTTCCCTGTGTGTAAGGTCTCCTTGAGATGCCTTGAAACCTTGGTCAGTGGAACTCACCATCCTCATCTGCTTCACTCTGAGTGTCTCCCATCAGTTCTCTGATGATTTACAATGCTCTGTTCAAGAGGGCCTATCATAGGTGAGCATCTACTTGCATTTGTCAGTCTTCCTGAAGAGCAGCATGTGGGGGCTACTTCTAGTCTGGCATATTGGCCCTTCCCCTGAAGGAAGGTTTTCTGAGATTTCTGCTGCTAGTGACTGATAACATTATAAGTGCCTATTTATATTATAGACTGGATTGGTCTCTGAGTCATAGGCTGTGTTGCAATTGAGTGAAAATTACACAACAAAATTTTGAAGAACTGCTCTGAGGTTGCAAGCCAAATTTGGCCCTCTCTGAGTAATGCTGATTGAACTGAGAAATTGCTAAATCAAACCTATAGTAGGACTGGTTATTTATGTGTCTATCTTTGTCATTGATGCCTCTTGCTGTTACATTGCCTGTTATCTTCTTTCTAGGTCTAAATGTTCTCAGATAATTCACAGTGCCCTAATTATAGACAACAGTAGTTCCCTAATTTGAAAATGAATATTACCAAATATTCTTATATTCTTCTTAAGGAGCTGATTATTACCCTGAGTGTTATCCTGAGAAGGCAAATAGAAACCTTCATCTTTTTCATTTGCGTGGCTCCTCAAAATCTCACCAGGTAGACCTACGAAATGCTTGACATCCATTTCCTCTGGATCCTCCATTGGTTAAAAAAAGAACACATGACTCCAGAGTAGCTGGTTTTTATCCCTACATTGCCATTAATCTTTACCAGAACAGACAAAACCTTAAGTTAAAAAACTTGGCCAAAACAAATAACTTCTATAAAAATAAAAATCATCAAAATTAGAGAAGGGTTTATGCTAATAACCTGAGGAAGAAGGAAAAATAACATATTTCTCATTCTGACACACACTCTTATTATTTTGGGGAACTGCTTAAATTGTTGAATCTGCTTCCATAGCCAACCATACTTCTTTCACATGAATTTAGTCAATATTCAAGCCAGGCTGTTCATCTAGAGTGAGACTAATACATATTTCCTATAAATAATGGAATTAGCTTACCACTCCTAAAAAGTTCTACAGCCTAATTATTGGCATATGACAAGATAATCCCAGAAGTAGGTTCCACATTGTGTGCTGCATATTATATTTCTCATGGTAACTTTTGTGAAAAAGCATCTTCACGGTAGCTGGATCCTAGGTTGTTCCAGTAAATTTTAATATGAAACTATTTTTCTAGTTTCTATTTTCTAGAATTTTTCTGAATTCTACTTCTTATACACAAACATTGATCAGTGATTTTATATGTATATATATATATTTATACACATATATACATATACATACAGCATTTATTAATATACTACCATCTATTCATCATTGGCTTTAGCAATCCTCAGTGTGGCTGTGACATTATTAACCAGTCACTGTCAGAGAAATCACATGCTATTAAGTAACATCTACATACCTTATGTAAAAACATGCAGAAATGCCACCTATTTACACTTACTTAGCTTTGCATAAACAAAGACTATCCTATCAGAATTTACAGTGTCCTCTCCTGGAAATGGAAAAGTATGAGATACATGACAAAAGGAATTCTTAAGCCTGACTCCATATATATTATGAACAGTCTAGGGGAAATACCTTTCTCCAAATTAACAAGGTCTTGCTAAATATTGGTCACATTCTGGACTTCTCTTGTTTGTAAAAATCATGGAACTAGTTGGGGATAAGCAACTTTAAAAAGCTGTTGAAAACATCTCAAAGGCCACTGAACAATTTTTAAACTACACTTAAGATGCTAGGTTTCTAGTGCTTTTGTATTACTTCACCAATGTCATCAAGAGCCCTGATGCTTTCTGTCTTCCCCCTGGAATCTATCATGTTTGCTTTCTGTTTTTATGGTAGTGTCTTCAGTGAGTACAACATGGGTTGTTATTGCACCAGATATTTTAATCCCAAGCAAAGGCTGAAAGTAGGAAGCAAAAGGTTTTCTCCTTTCAAGTCTGTCTTTTAATTAGGAATAAAATCTTTTACCAAAGTTCTTAGTGGATTTCTTGTTACATATCCTTTGAAGATACTGGTTCACAAGGGAACCTAGAAAAGCCCACTGAATTCATTGGGTCCCTCGAGGTCAAGAGCTCTACCAGGCTTAGCAGAAACAAGACCTCACCTCCACCAAATAGAGAAGGAAAAAAAAAAAAAAAAAAAAACAGCAGTTTATCATAGTGGGGACCTACCACTAGCATCCTTTCAAAGGGCAAAGCTAGAAGGATCACCTTTACCAAGAGCTCAATGTCTCCTAGGACCAGGCCAATGTTGTGGCACCCCAGGGCTCAGAGTAAGGCTCCATTCCATAAATGGAATATTGATTGACAAACAATAAAATAGATCAGAAAAAAGATATAATAATAATAAAAGTATATAAAGAGAATTGAAAATAAGAATTATATAAGAAGTAAAAAAAGGGAAGTATATCTTAGTTGTTATTTGACAAATTTATGTGGGAAAGATAAGAAAAGTAGAAAGATCTTTTTAAAAAGAGAAAGAAAAGGAGAAATGGAAAGGAAAGAAACAATAATAGAGGTGGGAAAACTGTAGCCAAAAAGAGCCCTTGTTATTGAAAAAAGTACCATATATACTCAAGTATAAGCCGAGTTTTTTCGGCACAAAATTTGTGCTGAAAAACCCGAAATCTGCAAAATTTTTTTGCCGAAAAAACTCGTCTTATACTCGAGTATATACGGTAAATATGGAAAAATAAAAATACTATCAAATAACACAAAACAAACAAAAAAAAATCTTAATCTTGAGGGATAAAACTAGGAGGGAAAGAATAACAGGAGCAGGAAAACTAACAAAATGGGGCCCTAGCTACTGAAGAAGGAAAAAATGAAAAATTATAATTACAAAAAAGAGAAAGAAAGAAATCTAGGAGAAATTTTTGAAAATAATTTTTAAAAAGGAACAAATACACACACACACACACACACACACACACACACACATATATATATAGCTATATAGTACTTAGAGAACAAGTGTTTTTCTGGAGCATAAGATGCTAATCACAATACTGATACAGCTGTATAAGATGGGGGCAAGAAGCCTCTATCTTGCCAGGGAGACCTAGTCCGGTCTTCCTGATTTCTTTGCCCTCAGTCTCCATAGGGTTGGGAGCCTGAAGCTCTCATCAAGCTGCTTAATAGACACAACTCAACCTTTCCAAACTCTGTTCCTTGGCCACGCAGTTGCTTTACCAGGGAAGCATGTGTCATTCAAGTCTCCCTATGGGCGGTTGCCCAACTTAGCAGGTGCACCAGAACTGGCCTTGCACTGGGACCTTGCTGGCTGATCCTGCAAGTCAGCTCTCCCACAATGCCTGCACCCAGACAACAGCTGAACAAGATCTCTACTGGGCCTGGTGGTCAGTCCCAGCCCCTGGGTACTCTTCAAGATCACTTGCTTACTTGTCCAAGCTCTCCCAAGGTAACTCCACCAAGGGCCCAGGTCCAAAAAAAAAAAAAAAAAAGCCTGCAAGCAGGCCCTCTCTCTGTCCAAAAACTGACAAACCTGCCAGCCTCTGCCAACATACAAGAACTTGCCCTCTATGTGATTCTCCACTGC
Organism: Loris lydekkerianus; assembly: GCA_963574355.1. Taxonomy (NCBI): domain Eukaryota; kingdom Metazoa; phylum Chordata; class Mammalia; order Primates; family Lorisidae; genus Loris; species Loris lydekkerianus. The sequence continues at coordinate 6,522 of CAUYPK010068763.1, forward strand.
TCCCAACATCCTCATCAGCTCTTAGAGTCTCGTGCTACCTCCCTGTGTCCCCAATGTGATGTTTCTGGGCAGGGCCCACCAGCCAGGGGTAGGTGGATAATTTCACCACAATTTCACCACTCAGTAGCTGCAAAGGAACTAACTCTAGTCGCCATCTTTCTCTGCCCCTCTCCCCACCTTTTGAAATTTTTACAAACTAAGAAATAAGACCATATTTCACAAGGAAGTAAATCTATCGAAATATTTAGGTCACAAGTACTAAAGATTACAGCCTTTGGGATTGTGTCATTTGTATTAACTGCGTATATTTTCTCTTCCTTTGGTGTGGATAATTGGAATGGGAATTACTTGGTAGCATTTTAAAACTCTATGAAATACTGGGCCCCTCTCATGTTACTCACCTGTCAAAATCTTTCCTTTTTTAGGTAGCATCATAAACCAGGAGTATCAAGGGATTATTAGCTACTACATTCCCAGCCAGGAAATTTGCTGGGGAAAGGTGATTGTTTTAATCATACCTTTGTAACATCATGTATTAATAGAGGACTTCTAGGAAGTTTTGGAATTCAAGCATGTGGAATAGGAACTAGACATTGGCAGAGGGGCAGTAACTTTAAGTTACTTTCCAAAGCCCTTTGTAGTTTAGTTGATTGAGACTTCTGACCCTAAATTCTATTGGTATTTCATGCTCATCAAGAAAATAGGGATGGAGAACTGCCTCCTTTCCTCTATTTTTCAATCATTTTTTCCTTCTATTCTCTAACTTCTCCCTTTTGTATCTTTTTGTCACTAAGCATAAATTTGGCAGGAGTTGGGGTTAGTAGAATAAGGAAAAACTTTATCTGGAAATATACCAATGGTAGTAAATTCACCATTTTTTTTTCTGTTAAAGGTTTTTAATGTTTTGGAGGAAGCTAAAGTGCTGTTCAAGTTAGAAGACTATTCCATCCATCAGATATCACTGGAACAAATCTTCCTGACCTTTGCTAATATAGATAAAAAGGAAAACATACAATGAGTAAATAAAGCTGCTATGTGAGATTCAACCAGTGACCCTTCTGTCCTTCTTAGATTGTTGGCTTTAAGTGAAGACATAGAGACATATTTTTTCTTTTTTAAAATCCTCAAAAATTGATAATATCTAGAAACTAAAAGTGAATAGTCTCAAGAAAGAGAAAAATTGGATTATGAATAACTATTTTTTAATAGAAATACTGATCAAAATTACCCCACCTCCACCTTCCAAAAATGAACCTCATGAATTTTAACTACCTTTAATGAATCCCTCTTATTCACAAATATTTCAGTTTTCAGACTTATTTTATAAGAGCATATAATTTTGATACTATAAAGGAAATAAATTTCTTCCCTGTCCTGTCAGGGTTGCCAGGTGGCCTTAACAATTAAACAACGAACATAAGACAGATTAACAGGAAGAATGCATACAAACTTTATTTAGTAATGTTTACACATACACAAGAGGCCTCACAAGCAAAATGAAGATCCATGAACCAGTTAGAGCCAAATACATATATAAGGTTGGACAAAGAGTAGTAAATTTTGAAGATTTTAATTTTGTTTTTAAGAGACAGGATCTCTGTCACCTATAGTGGAGTGCAGAAGTGAGATCATAGATTAATGGCTTCAAACTCCTGAGCCCATCTCAGTGTCTGTAGTAGCTAAGACTACAGGCATGAGCCACTGAGCCTACCTAAAGTAGTAAATTGTGAGAACATGACAAGACAAAGGAATGGGAGGGTGTTATAGCAATTAATTGTGAAAAAATGATTAGGAAACAGTTTAACAAAATTAAATAAATTTTTCTCAGCTTTGATTCCCATCTCTGGTGATAAAAATGTCATTCAGCTGTTAAACTGTGAAAATATAAGTGACAGCAACATCAATCAGGGGTGGGGCTGGAACTGAGTGAACCGCCCCACCTTCCATTAAGCACGTGAGGTTGTCAGGCCTCAGTTCCCCCTGCCAGATGGTGACAGAGAGTGGCGGCCTGCCCGAGGAGACATAGATCTCCCTGTGACTCAGGCAGATACAAACCCCTGGCGCATCGGCTCATTGGAAGGAACTGGGTTACAGCCCTGGGGGGGGGGGGCGGGGGTTACCAGTGACTGGGTATGACAGAGGTACAAGGTGGGGAAAATTCATTTGCTGGGTGGGTCCTTCTAACTATATGGAGCACTAGAGTGAGTCATATGCAAGTTGCCAGCAGACCCCTGCTATCTAGTTGCCAGAGACCTTTAGAACTCTCCCACCTGAGACCAGTGCTGACTGTGACAATTGATGTGCACTTCTTGAACTGGGCCAATCACCCAAGGACTATCCAAAGTGGTACCCTAGGTGTATGATTGTGGAAGGTTTGACTTTCCTTTTCCAGTTATTGCCCATGGGGGGCAGGGTGACTTAATTGCTGGTATTAATCCACAGCTGAGACTTCAACCCAGAGTAACTGTTTCACTAGGGCAGGACAGAGGCCAGCTGAAAACAAAACAGAGCCACTTAGTCCCCACCACACCAAGCAGGTCCCCAGTGTCTCAGGCCATAGCACTGTACGGGTCCTTTGCAAAGCTCTAGGGGAAAAGGTACAGACACCAGTCCCAGCTCTAGGGCAAAGGACTCCCAGAGCCCCCAACCCAACTTCACCTTATCTGCTCATATAGCCAAATGGTGTAAAATAATCATGAGGCAGAATCAGTGGGAAAACTCCAGTAACATGAATAACCCCACCCCTGCCCCAAGGAATGATATGGTGAACACAACTGAAGATCCCATTCATAAACAGATGGCTGAGAAGTCAGAAATCCAATTCAGAATTTGGATTGCAAATAAGATTAATAGAATGGAGGTAAAGTTGGAATGAGAAATTCAAGGAGCATTTCAAAAGTTCTCTCAAGAATTCAATGAATTCAAAGACAAAATCACCAAAGATTTTGACACATTGAGATGAGAATTTGCAGCCCTCAAAGATCTGAGAAATACAACAGAATCCCTCAGTAACAGAATGGAGCAGGGGAAAAAAAGGATTTCTGACATTGAACACTCCCAAATGCTCAATCCTCCACCACAAACTAGACCTTCAAAAAACTCAATACCCAAAATTCTACTAGGCTTATCAATATTTACAATTAATGTGAATGGCTTAAATTGTCCTCAAAAGAGGCACAGGTTGGCTGACTGGATACAAAAACTCAGGCCAGATATCTGCTCCATACAGGAACCTCATCTTACCTTAAAAGATAAATATAGTCTCAGGGTGAAGGGATGGTCATCTATATTTCAGGCAAATGGAAATCAGAAGAAAGCAGGTGTTGCAATTTTATTTGCATATACAATAGGCTTTAAATCAATAAAAGTAATGAAAGATAAGGATAGTTACTTCATATTTGTTAAGAGCAACACTCAACATGATGAGATTTCAATTGTTAACATTTATGCATCCAACCAGAATGTGCCTCAATTTATAATAGAGACTCTAACAGACATCAACAACTTGATTTCCTCCAGCACCATAATAGTCAGAGATTTTAACACTCCTTCCACAGTGTTGGATAGATTCTCCAGTAAGAAGCTAAGCAAAGAAATTTTAGACTTAAACCTAATGATTCAACAATTGGATTTATAGACAGCTACAGGACATTTCATCCTAACAAAAATGAATACACATTCTTCTCATCAGTCCATGGAACATCCTCCAAAATTGACCACATCTTAGGTCACAAGTCTAACCTCAGCAAATTTAAAAGAATAGAAATTATTCTTTGCATCTTCTCAGATCATCATGGAATAAAAGTTGGACTCAGTAACAATAGGAATCTGCATACTCATCCAAAAACATGGAAGTTAAATAACCTTATGCTGAATGTTAGCTGGGTCATAGATGAGATTAAGAAGGAAACTGCCAAATTTTTGGAATAAAACAACAATGAAGACATGAATTATCAGAACCTCTGGGATACCACAAAGGCAGTCCTAAGAGGAAAATTTATAGCACTGCAAGCCTTCCTCAATAGAACAGAACAACAAGAAGTTAAAAACTTAATGGGACATCTCAAGCAACTGGAAAAGAAAGAACATTCCAACCCTAAACCCAGCAGAAGAAAAGAAATAACCAAAATTAAAGCAGAATTAAATGAAATTGAAAACAAAAGAATTATACTACAGATCAATAAATCAAAAAGTTGGTTTTTTGAAAAGGTCAATAAAATAGATAAACCTTTGGCCAACCTAACCAGAAAAAAAAAAGAGTAAAATCTCTAATTTCATCATACAGAAATGATAAAAAAATAAAAATAAAAACTGACCCCTCAGAAATTAAAAAAATCTTAATGAATATTATAAGAAATTCTATTCTCAGAAATATGAAAATCTGAAGGAAATAGACCAATACTTGTAAGCATGCCACCTTCCTAGACTTAGCCAGAATGAAGTGGAAATGCTGAACAGGCCTATATCAAGTTCTGAAATAGTATCAACTATACAAAATCTCCCTAAAAAGAAAAGCCTGGGACCAGATGGCTTCACATCAGAATTCTACCAAACCTTTAAAAAAGAACTAGTACCTATATTACTCAAACTTTTCCAAAATATAGAAAAAGAAGGAATACTACCCAACAAATTCTATGAAGCAAACATCACCTTGATCCACAAACCAGGAAAAGACCCAACAAGAAAAGAAAATTATAGACCCAATATCACTAATGAATATTGATACAAAAATATTCAACAAGATCCTAGCAAACAGAATCCAACAACACATCAAACAAATTATATACCATGACAAGTGGGTTTTATCCCAGGGTCTCAAGGACGTCTCAATATACATAAATCTATAAATATAATTCATCACACAAACAAATTAAAAAACAAAAACCATATGAGTCTCTCAATTGATGCAGAAAAAGCTTTCAATGATATCCAGCATCCTTTCATGATCAGAACACTTAAGAAAATTGGTATAGAAGGGACATTTATTAAACTGATAGAGGTCATCTACAGCAAACCCACAGCCAATATCATATTGAATGGAGTTAAATTGAAATCATTTCCACTCAGATCAGGAGACAGGCAAGGTTGCCAATTGTCTCCAC
>CAUYPK010068766.1:0-96900 GCA_963574355.1 Loris lydekkerianus
AATTCAGTAATATATAAAAAGGGGGAGAGGGAGGGGAAGGAGGGGGACTGGTGGGATCACAACTGCGGTGCATCTTGCAAGGATATATGTGAAACTTAGTAAATGTAGAATGTAAATGTCTTGGCACAACAACTAAAAAAATGCCAGGAAGGCTATGTAGACTGGTGTGATGAAAATGTGTCAAACGGTTTATGAAACTAGTATATGATGCCCCATGATCATATCGATATGCACAGCTATGATTTAATAAAAAAAAAAAAAAGAAAGAAAATACAAGATAAACAAGTTGGACTTGTTCAAAGAATACAATGTTGATTCACTGTTCAAAGATTAGTCAATATAATTCACTATAGGCTACACACAGCGGCTCACGCCTGTAATCCTAGCACTCTGAAAGACTGAGGTGGGTCGATTGCTTGAGCTAAGGAGTTTGAGATGGCCTGGGCAAAAGTGAGACTCTGTTTCTATTAAAAAATAAATAAATAAATAATAGAAAAACTAACTAAGCATTGTGGCAAGCACCTATAGTCCCAGCTACTCAGGAGGCTGAGGAAAGAGCATCGCATGAGTCCAAGAGTTTGAGGTTTCTGTGAGCTAAGATGCCACAGGACTCTAACCAGGGTGAAAAAGAGAGACCCTATCTCAAAAAAAAAGAAAAGAAAAGAAAAGATATGTATATAATTCACTACATATGTATTAATGCACCAAAATAAAAAAGCAAAAATGGCCATATGATTACTCAATATTATTCAACAGTTGTAAAAACAAAAAAGTATTTGATAAAACTGGACATCTATTCATGATGAAAATTGACAAGAATTTAGAAATGGAAGGCAACTTTCTCAAATTTATAAAGGGCATCTACTAAAAACAACCAAAAGCCCTAATGTCTGTTTTCACTGCATCACAAAAGGGTAGAGAAGTTCAAAAAGGAAATGCACACATCCTGGCTTTATAACCACGCACCCTTAGGGAACTAATCCATTCCCATAAAAACCAATCCAGTCTTGTGACAGTGAGAACTCACTCACTACCTTGAGAAGCTTACTGAGTCATTCATGAGGGATCTATCCCTGTAAACCAAATACATCCCACTAAACCTATCTCAACACACCACATTGGGGATTAAATTTCAATGCATGTTTTGGTGGAGATTAAACAAACGTTATTCAGACCATCGTGTTCTGCCTTGGCAACTAAAAACTCATATCCTTCTTATATTCCATCTAAATAGTCCCAAAAGTCGTAACTTATTCCAGCACCAATTCAAAGGGCAAAAGTCTCCTCTGAGTCTGAAGGCAAACTTCTTCCAGATATGAGCCTGTAATATCACAAACAAGTTGTTTATTTCTGAAACACAATGGTTGTACAGGTGTTGGGTAAACATTTCCACTTCCAAAAGGAAGAAATGGGCCATAAGAAAGGGGTAACAAGCTCCACACAAGTCAAAAATGAAGCAGTCATTAAATATTAAAGCTTCCAAATAATCTCTTACTCCATATGCCACGTCCTGAGACCACTGGAGTGGGAGCTGAGCTCCCAAAGCCGTGGGCAACTCCACTGCTATGGCTTTTCTGGGTGCAGCCCACATGGCTGCAGCATTGCCAGGCTGTGGTTATATGCTGCTAGTGGTTCCATAAGTGTGAAGTGTCGGTGGAAGTTGCTTCCACGGCTCACCAAAGCATTGCCCTATTGGGGACTCTCTGTGGCAGCTCTGCCCCTGACCAGGCTTTCTGATACATACTCCAAATCTAGGAGGAGGCCACCAAGGCTCCTTGGCTCTTGAATTCTGGGCATTTGTAGACTTAAAACCACTTGAAAGCCACCAAAGGTTACTGAAAGGTGGAAGTGGCAGTGCCCAGAGATGAGATCAGAGCAGAGATGTTCAGGCCAGGTTTATTGAAAGGGACCGTGATCCACCTGGCAGGGCAATGATGGCATCTGCACCCAGAGGCAGTTAAAGATCCCTCTGTATGGGGCTATAGAGAGTGGGCATAGCTAGCTTGTAGAGCTTTGGTGAAATTAGGGTCTTTCGGAATGATTTTCTTTTGGGTGTGGAGCTAACTAGGTCATTTGTTTTCTTTATTTCAAGAGGGACAGGGAGGTTTGGTGTAGGCATTAGGCCCCCTAGTAGTTACCATGTCTATAATCTGGAGAGATGGCCTGAGCAATACCTGGGCTGGGGTTTTCTGACTCATGGCTGGAGCTTGAGCAATAAAACCCTGGGCTTGTCCCCTGAAACTGGTCTGTTCTCCCAGGTCTTTGGGCTTATGATTGAGGGAGCAGCCTCCAAGATCTCTGAAATGCCTTTGGAGCCCTGTTCCCATTGTTCTAGTAGCATCTGGCTGCCTTTTATCCATGCTATTCTCTTTGTCAAACAGTCACTGGCCTCACCTCCTGGATTCTGCTCTTGAAAATGATCTTTCATTCTCTACCACACAGCCTGGCTATGAATTTTTTCAGATTTTTATGCTATGGCTCCCTTTTAATTTTAAATTCTGCCTTTAAGTCATTTCCTTTCTGTTGTAAGTGAGTGTAGGCTGTTTAAAGTAACTATACCACTTCTTGAGCACTTTGCTGCTAAGAAATTTCCTTCCCAAGATACCCTGGGTTACCATTTTTAAACTCACCTTCCACAAAGCCCTGGGGTATACACACAATGCAACCAATTTCTTTGCTACAAGGGTAACATGGAACACCGTGACCTTTGCTCCAGTTCCCACTAGGTTTCTCTTCATTTCCATCTGACACCTTGGAAGTACCCTTACTGTTCATATTTCTATCAGCACTTTGGTCACAACCACTTAACCCATCTTGAAGAAGTTCCAAAATGTCCTTCCTCTTTTTGTCTTCTTCTGAGACCTCACCGCAACATCACCCTTAATGCCCCATTCACAGTAATGCACAGTCTTTTTCTACCATGCGCCTCCAAAATCTTTCAAACTCTGCCCATTATTCATCTCCAAAGCTGTTTCCACAGTGTTCAGTTATCTTTATAGCAACGCCCCACTCCTTGGTACCAGTTTTCTGTCATAATCCATTTTATATTTCTATAAAAGAATTCCTGAGACTGGATAATTTATAAAGAAAAGAGGTCTTATTTAACTCACAGTTCTGCAAGAGAGGAAGTTCAAAGGCATAGTACTGCCTTCTGGTGGGGGCTTTTATGGTGCATCACAACATGGCAGAAAAGACACAAAAGGAAATGGATACATGCAAGGAGAGGCTTTATAATGACTAATTCATCTCCATGAGAACCAATCTAGCCTTGTGAGAGCCAGCAACTCACTCACAACCATGAGAATAGCACTGAATTATTCACGAGGGATCTGTCCCTGTAACCCAAGCACCTCCCACAAAGCCCCACCTTCCACACACTGCCAGATCTGAGATTGGATTTCAACATGAATTTTGGTCAGAACAAACTATACCCAAACCATAGCAGTGGGAATGGTGTTAAAGTGTAAGATTTATTTTTGTTACATTTCTTTCCCTTTGATCAAAGTTAATTTGTTATAAGTTTAAAATAATTGTTATAATATTTTTATAATCCTCACAATAACCACAAAGCAAAGACATATAATAGATATACTGAAAATAAATGGTATGGAATCAAAACATATTACTTGGGAAAATTACTTAACTGTAGGAGAAGACAGTAAGAGAGGGAAAAAAGGAAGGAAGAATCTACAAAACAACTAGCAAGCAAGTAACAAGGTGGCAATAGCAAGCCCTTCCCTATCAATAATAATCTTGAATATACATGGATTAAATTTTTCAATTAAAACATACAGTATGGCTTAATGGATTAAAAAAAAAAAATCCAATTGTATACTGTCTACAAGAAGCTCATTTGACCTATGAAGATACACATAGACTGAAAGAATGGAAAAAGATACTTCATGCAAATGGAGTTGGGATGATAAGAAGTTAAAGGGACTATGGGAAGGTGGGAGAGAATTACAAGCAAGTTGGAAAGGATCCCAAAGTGAAACAAGAAATTTTGGGTGGGTATGACCTGATTAATCAAGTACATGCTCTTCCTGTAAAATATGACTTTTGGCCTGTGACCATGACCCATGACCTCTAGTCCATAAATAATCCCCATAAAATAAAGATAAGGATCCTCATCACAGTACAAATGCACACCATGGTTGGCACAAAAATCATGAGACTAACAGACACTGTCATACCATCATTAGTAAAATAACAGTTAATAATTATTGATAAAGAATTTTAAAAATTGGGATTTATGTGACAACTGACGTAATCCACAACAAATAAAATTAAGACAGCACCTATGAATGCCTAACAGGAACCAGTGGGAATTCTTATAGATGAATGTGGGAGGAATTGGGATGGAAGTATTTACATTTGTATACTGCCTCTCTGTGGTGTCTCCTCTCATTCTTAAGGGGGACCCTTTTCTACTTTCCTAGAAAAGGCTATGCTTATCTTTATTTTACTCTTTTTTAAAACTTTATATAAACTTTGCTTCTATTCTGTTGTATTGGAGTCCCAGCTGCCTCATTTTCCACTCCCCATTTTCTTGCTGTCCCTTTGACTCAGCCAAACTTGCTAGTTCTGCTGGGAAAACAGAACTAGGTCCACTGAACAGCTCAGAGGTGAATTCTCACCCCTATCAATAAAAAAGAGCAGGCATAGCTATACTTGGATAAAATACAATTAAAGACAAAAATGGTAATGGTAAAAAAAAAAAAAAGGACAAGGAAGGCCATTATATGATGATTAAAGGTCCAATACATCAAGAGAATAAAGCAATTATAAATGTATATGCATCAAACACCAGACACATACAAATATGTAAAACATATTAATAATTAATAAATTATTAATAAATAATAATAAATAATAATAATAATAAATATTAATAAATAGATCTAAGGAGAGAATATCATAATAATAGGGGACTTCAACACCACACTTTTAGCAATGGACAAATCATCAGACATAAAATAAACAAAAACCATCAAGAGTTAAACTGCACTCTGGATTAAATAGACCTAACAGCCATTTGTAGAATAGGCTACCTATCAGGCACAGAATATATATTTTTCTCAACAGCAAATGGAACATTCACCAGACAAGATCATATGTTAGGTCAAAAACAAGTCTTAACAAATTAAAACAAAAATATAAATTATAATTAATTATCTTTTATGACCACAATAGGATATAAATAGAAATTAATAGTAAGGTACATTGAGAACTATACAAATTCATGAAAATTAAACAATATGCTCCTAAACAACAAAGGGTCAATCAAGCAATTAATAAGAAAATATAATACTTCCTTGAAAAAAATGGAAATATGACATTGCAAACCTATGGGATTCAGCAAAAGCATCTCTAAAAGGAAAGAGTACAGCAATAAAGGCCTACATCAAAAGTAGAATGATCTCAAACAACCCAATGATGTAACTCAAGTAAGAACAAGCCAAATCCACAATTAGTAGAAGGAAAGAAATAACAAAGATCCGAACAGAGATAAATAAAATGGAGATAAAAGACAATACAGAAGATTCACAAAACAAAGAGTTGGGGTTTTCTGAAAGGTAAACAAAATTGATAAAATTTTAGCTAGAATATCTAAGAAAGAAGAGTAGACTCAAATAAATAAAAGCAGTGATGAAAGGGAAGAGATAAGAACCACTAACACAAAAATACCACGGATCATAAGAGACTGTGATGAAGGAATTATCTATCTATGAGGAATTAATAAATTCCTGGAAACACAATCTACCAAGATTGAATCATGAAGATATAGAAACAAATAGAGCAATTATGAGCCATGAAGTTGAAACAGTGATAAAGAATCTACCATCCACAAAGAGCCCAGGATTTAATAGCTTCACCGCTGAGTTCTAACAAACATCTAAAGGAGAACTAATGCCAATTATTCTCATACTCTTCCAAAAAATTGAAGAAGGAGGAATACTTCCAAATTCATTCTGCAAATGCCGCATTGCCCTAATTCAAAAAGCAGACAAGGACACAATAATAAAAGGAAACCAAAGTCCAATATTCCTACAAAGTATGAGCAAACTGAATTTGAAAAAACAGTAAAAAGGTTATTCACTGTGATCAAGTAGGATTCAACCTAAAAATGCAAGGAAGGTTGACCATATGCAAATCACTAACCACGACACATCCTAGTAGCAAAATGAAGGACAAAAGCCATATTATCTCATAAATAGATTTGGAAAAGTACTTTATAAAGTTCAGCATCCCTTCATGATAAAAAAAAAAAAAAAAATTCAACAATTTGGGTATAGAGGGAACATGATAATAAAAGCTATATGTGACAATCCTATGACTAACATCATACTGAACAAGGAAAAGTTGAAAGCTTTTCCTTTAGTATCAAGAACTACACAAGGATGCCCACTTTTGCCATTTTTATTCAACATAGTCCTGGAAGTTCCCGTCAGAGCAATTAGGCAAGAGAAAGAAATAAAGGGGTCTGCATTGGAAAGGAAGAAGACAAATTGCCCTTGTTTGCAAAAAATATTATTGTACACATGCAATCCTCTAAAAAACTGTTAGAAGTAACAAATAAATTTAGTAAAGTTGAAGGATACAAAATCAACATATTAAAATCAGCAGCATTTGTATATGCCAATAGAAAACTAACTGAAAAAGAAATCAAGAAAGCAATTCCATTTACAAGAGCTACCACAAAATAAAAATCCTAGGAATAAACTTAAACAAAAAGGTGAAAGATCTTTACCATGAAAATTATAAAACATTAATGAATGTTTTATAATTAAAGAGGCATAAAATAAAGGAAAAAAATATCCTGTGTTCATGAATTGGAAGAATTAATATTGTTAAAATGTCCATATTACTCAAAGCAATCAACAGATTCAATGCAATCCCTTTTAAAATACCAATAATATTCTTCACAGAAATAGACAGAAACAACCTTAAAATTTATATTAAAATGCAAAAGATTCCATATAGCCAAATTGATCTTGAGCGAAAAGGACAAAGCTGAAGGCATCACACTGCCTGACTTCAAAATATACTATAAAGCTATAGTAACCAAAACAGCATGGTATTGTCATAGAAACGGGCATGTGGATCAATGAAACAGAATAGAAAAACCCCAAAATAAATACATATATTTATGGCAACTGATTTTTCAACAAAGGCTCCAAAAACAGCCATTGGAGAAAGGGACAGTCTCTTCAACAAATGGTACTTCAATAAATAGGAATTGAGTCTCTACACAAATTGAATAAAATTAGACCCATTTCTCATAATATACAAAATTCAACTCTAAATGAACCAAAGATTTAAAAAGTAAGAACTAAAACTATAAATCTGTTAATAGTACAAGAATTCATTGGAAAAGTGCTTTATGAAATTGGACTATGCAAAGATTTTTTAAAATAAAAACTCAAAAGTGACAGATGGGGTTATATCAAACTAAAAATCTTCTGCACAGCAAAAGAAACAATTAATAGACTGAAGAGTATTTGCAACTATATCTCTAACAAGAGGCTAATGTCCAGAAGATAATGAAGAACACAAACAACTCAACAGCAAAAACCCCATATCATCTGATTAAATAACAGGCCAAAGACCTAAACAGACATTTCTCAAAAGAAGACATACAAATAGCCAACAGACAGATGAAAAAAAATGGCCAACATCAGTCATCATCAGGGACATGCAAATCAAAACCACAATGAGACATCACTTCACCTTGGTTAGAATGGCTATTATCAAAAGACAAAAAATAAAAAATACTGGCAAGGCTGTGGAGAAAGGAGTACTGTTATTCACTCTTGGTAGTAATGCAAATTAGTATAGTCATTATAGAAAATAGTATAAAAGTTCCTCAAAAAATTAAAAATGGAACTTCTATGTGATCTACCAGTCCCATTACTGGGTATATAAGCAAAGGAAATAAAAACAGTAAGTTGAAGGGATAGCTGTACTCCTGTTTAAAGCCATTGTAGCCACAACAACCAAGATATAGAATCAATCTAAAGTCCCATCCACAGATAAATGGAACAAAGAAATATAGTATGAACACGCTAGCATACTATTTAGCCATAAAATAAAATAAAATCTTGTCATTTGCAGCAAGATAAATGAACCTGGAGGGCATATTGTTAAGTGAAATAAGGCAGGCAAAGAAAGATAAACATTGCATGATCTCACTCAAATGGAATCTAAAAAAGTTGATTTTATAAAAGCAGAGAGTAGAGTAGTGGTTACCATAGGCTGAGAAGGGCAGTGGGGAAGGCAGAGCAGGATAAGCTGGTCAATGGGTACAAAGTTACAGTTAGGAAGAATAAATTCTGATGTCATATTACGCAGTAGAGTGACTATAGCAAATAACAATGTGCTGCATATTTCAAGAGAGCTAGAAGAGAAAATTCTGAATGTTCTCACTATGAAGAAATGGTAAATGTTCAAAGGGATAGATGTAGGAATTACCCTCATTTCATTACTATACAACGTATACAGACATTAAATCATTGCACCAATCACACCACACCCTGTAAGTATGTACAATTTTTATATGTCAAGCATAAATTTAAAATTAGTTAATAAAAACATAACAAAAAATTAAAATAAATAAATAAAAGCTGCAATAATCAAGACAATATGGGATAAATGAATATTAATAAATTGGTATAAATTGATGAGACAGAAAAGAGCCCAGAACTAGATCCACACATATGTGATCAATTGATTTTCAAGAATGGTGCACAAGCAATTCAATAAAATACAGTAGTCTTTTCAACAACATTTCTGGAACAATCGGATATTAACATGGCAAAAATCAGAGCCTTGGCCGATATTCCACACCACATAAAAATGAAGTCAGTATGAATAATCTACCTAAACCTAAAATCATGGAACTTTTAGAAGGTGGCATAGGTGACAATTACTGCATACTTGAATTAGGAAAATGTTCCTTATAAATGACACCAAAAACTCAATTCATAAAAGAAAATTAATACATAGACTTATCAAAATTTAGAATTTTGCCTCTCAAAAGATATACCAACAAAAATGGGAAGACTACCAATAGACTGGTAGAAAATATTTGTAACACATACATCTATCAAAGGGCTTACATTTTAAAATATAAGGAATCTGACATCAATAAGAAGACATATACCTTCATTTTAAAAAGGGGGTGGGCAATAGGTTTCAGCAGGCACTTCACACCAGAAGATACACAGATAACAAGTAAATTCATGAAAAGGTACATGAATCATTAACCACTGGGGAAATTCAAATTAAAACCATAACAAGATAATATCATGTACCCCCCAAGAATGCCTAAAATTAAAAGCTGGTCTTGCCAAATATTGGTAAACATCGGAAACAACTAGACCTATACTACTGGTGGGAATACAAAATTGTATAACCACTTTGGAAAGAAATACGTCAAAAAAATTAATCCTATACCTACCATATGGTCCAACTAGTCCCCTTCTAAATATTTACTGGAAAAAAAAAAAATAATAAAAGCATTTGTCCACACAATTACTTCTAAATGGAAGTTCATAGCAGCATTGCTTGGCTATTGATTATCCAAAAACTGGAAATAACTGAAAAATCCATGAAGACATCAATGAATAAACAAATTATGGTATATCCACACAATGGCATACTACACAGCGATGAAAAAGAACAAGATATTGATACGTGTAAAACATGGAGAAATCTTAAAGTTATTATGCTGAAGGAAGGAAGCAAACAGAAAGAGTGCATATGTATGTGCTGTATGACTCCATTTATAAAACATCTATGGAATACAAATTTATCTATAGGGACAGACAGCTGATCAGTGGCTGTCTAAGGATAGACTGGGGGAAAGGAGAGATGAAGGAGGTGGTACAACTACAACCCTCACACTGCAACTGCCTTTGAAAAGGATTTGGTGGTTTCTTACCAAGTCAAACATATACTTCCTACATTACCTAGCAATTACATGTTGTACAAGAGAAATAAAATTATATGTTCCCAAAAAGCCATGTATACCAGTATTTTATAGCTGCAGTTCTCCTTATAACCAAAAGCTGTAAACAACCAAATGTCTATCAACAAGTGAATGCATGAAAAAAGCAGTATATTTGTGCAGTAATAGTTTAGAGCAATGTAAAAGAACAAACTAGAGACAAGCACGATAACGTGGATGAAACTCGCAAGCATTATGCTGAGCGGAAAAAGATACAAAACAAAACATAGAATTCTATTTATTTGAAGTTCTAAAACAGGCAAAACTAATGTATACAGTTGGAAATCAGATCAGCAACTGCCTGGGTTGTGGAGTCAGAGGTGATTTACTGCAGAAGCTCATAAGCGAACTCTCTGATGTAAGATAAACATCCTGTATCTTTATCAGGATCATGTTCACAAAGGTCTATATATTAGCCCAAAATCATAATACTTTATGATGCTTAAAATATGTACTTCTTAGTGTATGTTATATTATGCCTCAGTGCTGTTGGTCTAAAAATGGAGAGAGTACAGAGAATTTGGAAAGAAATATGAAAGAAAACAAGTCCCTGAGGCCTTGGGGTTTGTGTTTCCCCAAACAGCAGGTGGCTTTAGCCAAATTGAGTTTATTTTTAGGCAAAGAGTCTGTTGGTATACCCTTGGGGGTTATTGCCTAGCACTGAGTATTTTCTTTTGCATTTTGATCATTGCAAAGAAAACAAAATAATTGAAAAAGAGCTTGGCTACATAAAAATTTAGAGTGCTTTGTCCTTCCTGGAATATGTGGTTGTATATTTCTGGCTTTGCTTTCACAGTTTTGTAGCGTGCATTACCCACAGTCAATTACAGTCTGAAAATATTAGTATATTTCAGGGGGGAGGGAAAAGGAGAGAGGGAGACAGAGAAAGAGAGAGAGATTTACCTGAATTTTATTACAGCATATTGTTATAATTGTTGTATTTTATATTTAGTTATTGTTGTTAATATATTATTATACCTAATTTGTAATTTTTTTTTCTTTGGGGGGGGCAGGGGACAGAGTCTTGATGTGTTTCCCAGGCTGGACTCCAACTCCTGGGCCAAGGTGATTTCCCACCTCAGCCTCCTGATTAGCTGAGGCTACAGAAATGCACCACCACACCTGGCTTATTGATTAAACTTTATCACAGGTGTGTATGTGGGGCAAAAAGTGTATATCAGGTTTGGTACTATCTACAATTTCAAGCATTCACTAGGGGTCTTGGAATGTATTCCCCACAAATAAAGAAAGACTACCATATTTTGAAATAATAATTTAATACCATTTTCTCTAATGGTGATGATTAGTAGCTTATAGATGACATCTGA
The DNA here is from genome assembly GCA_963574355.1 of Loris lydekkerianus. NCBI lineage: Eukaryota > Metazoa > Chordata > Mammalia > Primates > Lorisidae > Loris > Loris lydekkerianus. The sequence goes on from CAUYPK010068766.1 coordinate 11,338, forward strand.
AATTACAGATACAAGAGGAGGAGTGATGGGCTGGACATCAGAAGACCTGACCTGTAATCTCTGCCGATGAATGTCTTTGTGATCCCAGGAAGGTCACCTGCTTGCTTTGCACCTTAATTTTCCCCTCTGGAGAAGAAGAATGAATGGACCTCTGTTGGACTAGACGATTATGAAAGATTCAAATTTGATCATGCCTAGAAATACATTTTTGAAGCAAAGAGGTAGAAAATAATATCTAAATGTTAATTTTATTAAACATATTTAATTTCACGGAAACAGGGGATATAGAGATGTACTCTGGCCAGAATTACACAGACTGAGGTAGGGAAAACACTTATCTTTCAAGGTCGCCATCTCAAGTCACCTGAAATTATAATGAGGAATGGCCCAAAACCAAGACTATAGAATCAGAAAAGCTTAGTTTGTACTTCCAAATTTTTAAAATATTAAAAATATGAACTGTTTAACCTTGGACAAACTACTTAAACCCTTTGAACTTATGTTTTTCTAGCTATCCATTTTTAAAGATTATATGGAAATTGTATGTGAATAAATTGAAATAACTAGTGGTAAAGAACTGGTGTCTGGTGAGTAAATAGTTTATTTGATAAATTAAATTTAAAGCATTCTATAATAGACATACTCTTATTTGACAATGTGAATGTTACTTTCTTTGCATTATTATTATTATTGCTTAATATTTCGATGCAGCAATTCTCTGATCTCTTTTCTGAATCTATTTATGTTTGTTCATTCTTTACGAGGTTCTTGTTTCTAGTCCTCATCTTAAACATTGTTATTGTTATTCAATTTTAAGCCTCTTTAATTTTGTGGAGGCAAAAAATGGAAACCTAATAAACACATGTATATGTAAAAATAAGAATAAAAATTTAAAAATTTAAAAAAAATTTAAAAATTAAACTGGGGCTAGATATAATAAAAATAATAACTTGAATTTTCTGAAAAGCTTAATTACTTCCAATGTAATGTGATCATGGAAAGAACACAACAGAGTTCTCGTAATAACTATAGTGGAGATGATAATGATCATAATCATTATTATAAACTTAGTGGGAATTTGGGGTATGTCAGACTACGCACTCATTGCTTTCCATTTATATCTAACTCAATCTTTCCAATACCTTATAAGCTTTGTACCATAATTTATCCTTATCTTTCAAATAAAAGCCACAGGTCACAGAGGTTAAGTCTTTTGTCTACAGTCACACAGTAAATAATGCTGAGCTGGGACTAAGTGGTTGGTTTGTGCCAGGTACTAAACACACCAATGATGCCAATGAAATCTGCTCTGTATGCAGTTCAATGATAGTAAAATTGTGGTATTAGAAATCTGTCTCTCAGGGAGAAGCTGTTATTCAGGCCTTGAGGCTTTTGTCATTACAAGATGCTCTCACATTTCCAGCAATACCCTCCGCGAGCTGCTCCTTTGGTGAGATACAGTCAGTAGATTCCAGAGCAGGAGCCTTCACCCACTGTTTATCAGCAAACATATCCATTGTGCAGATGCACCTGCTGCTTCCCAGGACTCCTGCATTGAATCCTTTTTAAAAAAAATGAACACTTTGCAAAGCTAAAAATTCTTCCACCCTCATTTACAGGTCTCACAAATTCACATGTTCCTGAATGGGCTTTCGCGTGGGATGAAGAATGAAGAACTAAGGACAGGACATGCGAAAAGATGCCTGTACCCCACCCAAATACAAAATTGGATTTAAAGAAACAGGCAAAAATTATTATTGCACGCTTTCTGTATGTCTAGGACCCTGACAGCTGTTTTCCCTTGAGTAGTTTCACTTGATCCTCAAAACAATCACACTGCATTGTCCATTCGTCACTATTTTCTAGGTTATGTGGCAGTTGACCAAGGAACTTTGAAATTTCAGTGAGCATTTCACGTTTCACATGCTAAGCACCCAGTCTGCATCCGTGGGGAATTCTGCTCCACATAGTAACTCAGGAACCCAGGATTATACTTCCTTTGGCCTCCACAATTGCTATATCAAAGAAAACAAGCACTAAAGAAGTACCCATTGGCTGTTACGTATTTCAGTAGGAAGTGGTGCATCACCACCACTCACAGTTCACGGAGCAGAATTAGTTACACGGCCTTGTCTAACTGCAAGAAGCTGGGAAACTGGTGGTTGGTAGAAGAATGACTAGGATGTCAATACTACCCCAAATAATCTACAGATTTAATGCAATCTCTCATGAAAATCCTATTTTTTTTTCTGTAGAAATAGAAAAAGGCATCCTACAAGTCAGACCTAAACGTGTTAAACTCTCAGAAGAAAATATAAGACAAAAGCTTCATGACGTGGTATTTAGCATATTTCTAGGATATGAAACACTAAAGGCTGAGCAACAAAAGAAAAAAATGGATAAATTAGGCCTCATGGAATTTAAAAATTTTGTGCATCAAAAGACAGCATCAACAAAGTAAAAATGTAACCAACAGAATGGGAGAAAATGTTTTCCATTTAGGTATCTGATAAAGAATTAATATCCAGAATATATAGAGAATTCATAAGATTCAACAACAACAAACAAGTTGATTAAAAAATAGGCAAAGGACTTGAATATATATTTCTCCAAAGAAGGTATACAAATGACTAATAAGCTTGTGAAAAGAATCATTAGGGAAATGCAAATTGAAACCACAACAAGATACTCCCTCATGCTCGTTAGGATGTCAACTACCGAACAACAACAAAAACAGAAACAGTAACAACAGCAAATGGCAAGTGCTGGGAAGAATATTAAGAAATACGAACGCTTTGGTGTTGGTTGGAATATAAAATGGTATAGTTACTGTGCAAAACAGTATGGCGGTTCCTCAAAAACTGAAAAATCGAATTACCATAGGATCTAGCAATTCCACTTTTGGATACACACTCAAATGAAATGAAAGTAGGATCTCAAACAGACATTTGTACACCCGCATGTATAGCAGCATTATTCACAGTATCTTAAATGTGGAAGGAACATTTATATCCATTGACAGATAAATGAATAAGGAAAACGTAGCATTTGCAAACATACAATAGAATATTACTTAGCTTTAAAAAAGAAGGAAGTTCTGGGTGGCGCCTGTGGCTCAGTGGGTAGGGTGCCAGCCCCATATACCAAGGGTGGTGGGTTCAAACCCAGCCCTGGCCAAACGGCAACAAAAAAAACAGTCAGGTGTTCTGGCGGGCGCCTGTAGTCCCAGCTACTCCAGAGGCTGAGGCAAGAGAATCGCCTAAGCCCAAGAGTTGGAGGTTGCTGTGAGCTGTGATGCCACAGCACTCTACTGAGGGTGATAGAGTGAGACTCTGTCTCTAAACAAAAAAAAAAAAAAAAAAAAAGGAAGGAAGTTCTGACATATGTCACAATACGGATAAACCTTGAAGACATTATATACCATGTGGAATAAGCCACTCAAAAGGGATAAACACTGTTGGAATCCAATTATAAATACACTTAGTCAAAATCATAGAGACAGAAAGAACAGCAGTGGTTTCCAGGATCTGGGGAAAGGGAACAATGGGAATTTATTATTTAATGGGTATGAAGTTTTTATTTTACAAGATGAAAATACTTTGAAAACGGGTGGCAGTGATGGTTGCACAATATTTTGAATATACTTATATTTAGTACCATTAAACTGTGTGCTTTAAGATGATTAAGGTGGCTTCTGAGCTTTAAGCAGTTATCCTTTAAATTCCTTTCAATGCCTCCCTGGAATGTCAGATCAAGAATTCTTATATCTCCTCATTAATATAATGGTGAGTAAAAAGAAAAGAAAAAAGAAAGAGTTCTAATATCTTCTATGGACAGATTTTGGATGCCATTTAGTTATTCATCAGTATGAGAGAAAGGTTGTGTCTCACTCCAGATGTGAGAGAGAGAGAGCCTTGTTAGAGAACTGGCATGCAATTGCAGAAGCTGGTTAAGCCATCGATGCAAGCTGCTGGGTCCACGTCTGATGCTAGAGGCTGGAGTTTGTAGAGCAGGCACTCAAGAATGGAGCCCCACGAGGCTGGATTGAAAGCTGTGTCTATTCTTGCTGGCTCTGACCTTGGAGATGAGGGTTTCCTAAAGAAGCCAGAGCCCAACACATACTCCTAGACCGGGAGTCAGAGATGCTGCAGGAGAATCCAGAGGAAGGTAAGGCCATTGCAGGCCAAGACGCTGCTCACACTGTGGGGGTGGCTCAGCCCATCAGCAATTAATCATGAGCTATAAAGTGGCTACTGACTCCCTCTGCCATCCACATCTCAAAGCATCTTCCCTGTGACCTGCTTTAATCAGAAACACACAAGACAGTAATTCTGGGGAGTGTAGTTCACCCTAACCAAATGGACACTTTGCAAGGAGAAAATAGACCCTTCTTGTCAGTCAGCTCCCACACACGACTCCTTAAACCACACTTAATCTCCAAATCATGACAACAGTTAAACTTCTGAATAACAAGACTCAAGTATCATCTGTATAACAGAAACTGCATTAATCCCTGCCTCACAAGAGGATACAAAGTTACAAATTCCTTTTTTTTTTTTGGTCCTGGGTTATCTTTACTCTTCTGCTTAATTCAAATTACTCCTTTGATATCTTCTAATATAAAACTAAGATACAAAGTTGACTATTAATGATGCATCTTATGTCAAAATATAAAAGGATAAGGGAGAAATATTTGATACACATTTGATGAATATTTTTGGTCATGACATAACCTGGGAGCTTTGTGACTCCCCACTTATACCATAGGTGTCCAGATTGGCAGCCATGTACAATTCCCTGCCCATGTGCACCCCTCCTTCTGATGACACACCTAACACCTTCCTTGGTCATGACAGGTGTGAAAGTGAAGGAACATGGAGCCAGGACGATACCTGCTTCATGAGGACACCCATTCCAATGTATTAATAATTAATTGCTTCTGAATATTATTTATTATAAGAATCATAGAAACCATTTATAAAGAGCCTTTGATATGTGTCTGACAATTAAGTTCAAGAATTCATCCTAGAAAAGTGGCTATACGCCTCATTGGAGAATATCAGTATGATCACCTTTGAGCTACTCCCCCTGGGAAGATATGCATTGATGCCAGTGTCTTGTCCACCCTCCAGAGCAATTTTGGAAGTTTTTTTTCTGGAATGGCCATCAGAGCTGACTTCATATGAGATCTGCCAATTAAATTTCTGAACTCGTCCCAGAAAAACTGCTGAATATCACTATGGTCCCAATGGCCCAGGGGGGTACTCCAGAGGGAATCATGGTGATATTCAGCAATGAAGTATATAGCACTTTTTCTACAATGCATTTGCAAAATTAAGGGTCAGAGCTCATAATCTTGATGGCCAGACCCAGAGCTGTGCGGAGGTTATCCTCACATGTGTTATTATTCCTACTTTATACACAAGGGAACTGAGCTCAGATTACTAAGGATGCTCATCTTACAAGTGGCAAAGGTGAGACATCCTAGAAAGACAAAAAGGGAAAAAGGTGAGATCCTAACCCAGATTAGTTTGATGCTAAATCTCCTGTGCTTAATCATTGAATTTTCCTTCCTTCCTATAAGCTCATCTATGGTGTTAGAAGCATTTCAAAGCGGTCTTCCTTATCAGGACTTGGGGTGGGGGTGGGGGGCTAGATTTTGTCCATTTTCTCAAAGCTTTCTACCTCTACTTCTGGTGACTATCAAGCTGCCTTATTTGCCTTTAGATCATTCATTCACTCTGTATTTACTCACCAATATTTATAGAGTTTATACTATGTATCAAGCACTGTTCCAGGTCTTAAGCACATAGCAGTGAGGAAGATGCAAGATCCCTGCTGCCAAGCGCAGGTAAGATAGAAAATAAGCAAGTAAATGAAGAAGTAAAACAAGATGATTTGATAAAGATGAAGATTAGCTACAAAAGAAACAAATAGAATGATGTGATACTTTATCTTTAGTTACCAATCTCAAGGTAATTCATGTTTTCATCTGATCTACAAGCCTTATAAAATGTTCCATTACATAATGGTTATGGCTTGGTGCCTGAATTTTGAAAGTTCTCCTAATAGACAGCTCCTGTGTGTTTTACTAGAGAAGAATTAGAGCACTGATAAATTTTAATTAGTTGAATTCACTCGTGGTATGATAAGTCTTAATGTCATTCAAAGGAGAGAATTTCCCTGCACACGGATTACTGGTAACACCTCTTTGCAGTGCTGTGACATTGAACAAGTTTAATATTTCTTGAGATACTATGTATACAAGTTTTAATTTCAGCTTTTTCTCAGTGAATATACGATGACATCCCCTTGAGTGAATTCTACAGAGCATGTCTCAACAAGTCTTTACTAAAAATGGCTGAAAATTCTTACACGGATATTGTGAAGTAGTGCAAATTGCAGTTTGTGTGAATTAAGTAGAAATGTCTTTGTCTTCCATCAAAAAAAATTTTTTTTGCCACTGTTAGGCACGAGCAATAGTTTCTGGGCAGGTTTATTTCATCCCTCAGGGTACATTTGACGATAGCTGAAGACATTTTTGGTTTTCATAGGTGGGGTGGGGGATGAGGTGTGCTACTGGGATCAAGGGAGGAGACGCCACTTGAGAGACTGCTTAACACCTGACCAGGCACAGGACAGGCTCCACAGCAGAGAATGACCGTATTGCCAAGTGTGCTGAAGAAACCCCGGGCTAGTGTTGTTTGCATGGTTGATGAGGCCAGGAGTCCAGGAGACATATTATTCTTGCAAATCCAAAATTCTACACAAAAATTGTGAGGATTTGCTTGCATGCTGTCAGAAGAACAAGAAGACACGAACCCACAGAAGGTATTGACTAGTCCTTAAGCAGATTGAAATTTGTCCTCCAAGAATCATCAACAGACATCAGAAGCTGACTGAAATCTATACAGAAGAAATTGTTCCTGGAGAAAAGCTACGGTAATTTGCTGAGAGTGAGGCATTGCCAGGTCCAGCCAGGAGGTGAATGACACGTGGGGGGATGAATCTTCAAAACCTTAACTATGGGTTTCATGAACGGTATCCTCCCCCTTCTCTTCCTCCTTCCCAGATCAGAGGATGGGGAACCGGGTGGACGGTAAGAGGTGGTAGAGGAGAAGAGATAACATCTTCTTCATGTTTTTCATCCTTGTTCTCAGAACCCTAAAGAAAGAGTGAGAGGAGAAAAGGTTGGTAGGGTGGAAAGTGATGGAGGGGGGTCCTGAGCCCAGAGTCCCGTCTCTCCCTTCATAGCTGTCTCTGCATGCAGGTTCAGCGTGGCTGGTGAGTCATAGAGAGAACTGAGAGATTATCTCACCCAGTTGTGAATTGAAACAAAAATCATGAAGTCCCCTCCAGATGACTGACTGTACACATCTTGGCCAGAAAGACCCCAGAAATACCTTAAAGCTGAGTTGTGGGCTATGAGAAGGGAGGTCGGACGTGCCTTATCATACCTCCTCCCTTCTTGGACATAGCCTCAGCCACTCATCAACATGCCTAGGGCCATGCAAGGCAAAACTTGAACCACACCTGCAGGTCACCATGTCACTTAACAGAGTTTGGGTATGTGTCTGGTCTATGTCCAGTGGTTTGTCTCAGATGGGCAGAATCCCTCAACTTAAAACATTCCAAGCCTTAAGACTAAGCTTCCTTTCTTTAACCAATCATCAATCAAAGAATCTTTAACTACACTTATCATCAGCAATCCCTTGCTTTGAGATGTGCTCCCTTTTCAAACCAACAGAATACAGGCAGTCCACAAGTCATAAACATGCTATGTATGTAAAACTCGCACTTAGGAATGGAGGCAATTATAGGTAATAGGCAAATGTACCTGTTCCAACTTACATACAAATTCAACTTAAGAACAAACCTAGAGAACCTATCTCATTTGTCACCCTGCATAATGAGACTGCATTTTGAGACTGCATAAATCAACAGTCTTCCGTGTGTTGATGCTATGACTTTATGTGTAATTCCTGTCTCCCTGACATGTAACCAAACTGTAACCTAATTATGGTGAGAACAATTGCTCAAAGCTTCTTAGCCAGGGTTCTCTGGGCCACACTTGCACAGATTTGGCTCAGAATAAATCTCTTTAAACTATTTTACAGAGTTTGGGTTCTTTCCCATTGACACAGTGTTGCCCAAACTATGAGGCAAGCTAATGGTGACACACAAGATGAATGTAGCTGGTTTGCAGACGGAGCATCAAATGCCATTTTGAGAAAACTAGTTGATGACAGTTATCAAGGATGTTTTTACCTTCCTGTTCTGTCTTCCTGGAATGCTCCTCCCCAGTTCTTTGTAAGTTCTGCTTTCTTCTTTTCTTTGAGAGACCTTTCCGGTCTATTATAGCTAAACTGGTAATGCACCACTTACACACACACACACACACACACACACGTTTTCCTCTGGATTTCCTTAGTCCAGATCACTTTCATAGTAGCCCTTCCCACCCTCTGAAATATCATGCTTAGGTATTTTAATGCCTGTTTCCTCTTCCCCTGCCCTGTGAGAATCCAGCATTGTGAAGATAGATACCATCTTCATCATGTTCACAGGTGAACCTGCAGGACCAACACCCACAACTGCATCTGGAACACAGTAGGTGCTCAGCATGAATCCATGGAATCAACTACCCCTCTGTCCTTCCAGTTAGATCAGAAAGTGTCTCTGGTGTACTCTAAAACAATGAGTTCTTTCTTGAAGGGGGATGACACTGTGTAGCTCCATCATGTTCTGCATTCACACAGTGGGGGCTGGCAAAGGAGGCAGGAGGGTGCAGGAGCTAAGGGGACAAGCAGAGATCAGAAGGGTGTGTGTGTGTGAGAGAGAGAGAGGGGGGGAAAGAGAGGATGTTTTTACCTTCCTGTTCTGTCTTCCTGGAATGCTCCTCCCCAGTTCTTTGTAAGTTCTGCTTTCTTCTTTTCTTTGAGAGACCTTTCCGGACTATTATAGCTAAACTGGTAATGCACCACTTACACACACACACACGTTTTCCTCTGGATTTCCTTTTTTTTTATTTTTTTTATATTTATTTCCTTTTTTTTTTTCCTTAAATCTCTATTTAAGGAGGCTTATCCCAACCGCCCCAGGTGAGAGAGATTTTGCAGCTGCAGTTAGAGGCCTCATTGTCAGTGAGAGTCCTGGCAAAACAATGGCTCACATGCTGTCTTGAGAATCTTCCCGGTCCTGGAGGTATGGGTGAGCGGAATATTTGCTAACTGACACTCAGTGTCTCATTACCTCCCTTCTGGATCTTGAAACCTACAATTTCTACCCACTGTGAGGAAAGCTTCCAGAGCCCAGAGAAGATTTTCCAGCAGAGGCAGCCCTAAGATGAAGAATAAAATCCTTTCCCTTTGGAAACAGCTGTTTACTAATTCAGAAGACAGGACTGAGGCAAGAGAAGCCCAGAGCCTAGGACATTCCCTCCCATACTACACAGTGATAACCACATGCCACGTTCACCAGAGTGGGCTCAGGGGTTAAACACAGTGGTCATGAAAACCACCTACTGTGCACCAGGTTGTACAAACGTTCAAATCCACATATAACTGCACGTACATAGATAGATACACAGTAAAACGTGTGTGCTAATATATCTTTTTAGTTATTGATGATGTCTCTACTCTATGTCATTCCAAAAAGGATTTGAGATGTTTTATGCAAAAGGTACATACTATGAGGATTGAGATGGGAATTAAATGAGAAAACAATTCTTAGTAGCTGAAAAGTCTCTTTGCCAACTAAGTACCCAATGTCGCGGACTAAGGCCTTAGGAATAACAAGGGCTATTTAAAGGACGTAGTGGGAGGCAACATGAATTCTGGCATCCCCCAAATCTAGTTCAGCTATAAGCTGCACTTCTCATCCCTGGGTACATTACTCCAGGTCCTTATCTTTAAGCTAGGGATGATTTACTCACCTCCTTCTCACTGGAGGAAGAGGGCCAGCTGCCTGTCATTGTCAGTCAATATGCAGAGATGGGGCTAGGTCCAGCAAACTGTCAGAAGGCCATAGGTTCTAGAGAACAGTGAGAGTAGCCTCTCCAAGACTGTTCTGTTCTTCCATTTCCAAAATCACAGTTTTATAGTACATAAAAGTTCAAAGCAAAGACTTCATTGACCCTTAATTTAAAAATAATCAGCATAACTCAGTGACCTATTACACCATTGCAATTCAAAACTTAATCTCCTTAATCAATTCACATAAACTACTCAAGATAGCCATCTTTAGGATAGGAGATAAATTTACAAAACAATAAGAATGGAAGACAGTAGGTAAAAGTCACTTAGGACTGAAACTAAGCAGACCAGCTGTGTCCTATCAGCCTTACCCTGACCTATTCTCTCTCTCTCTCTCTCTTTTGCAATTTTTAGCCAAGGCTGGGTTGAACCCGCCACCTCCAGCATATGGGGTGGCGCCCTACGCCTTTGAGCCACAGGTGCTGCCCATTCTGCCCTATTCTCACCACATGTGCCTTTATCCTAGCTCAGGATTAAAGGAGTTAATGTAATGGACCACGTAGGCATTCGATAGTTGGAAGTTTTCTTTATACAGGTTTTCCTTCTATTTGAAATATTTTACCATTTTAAAGCATAATAAAATTTATTAAGGTACTTTGCACCAGTATTTTGACAAAGTTCCTGCTTATAAGGAAGCCAGCAAATCTTCTCAATTAGTCTACGCGTCCTCCTGGAAGAAGTAATGATAATTGTCAGCCAGGTACTCAGACTCTACCTACCATTCATCCTCCCAACCGCAGTGTGCGATTGTCACGGCCACATCCAGAAAGAAGACTGAGGCTGCAGCTGGGTAGGGAGCTTGCCTGGGGTCCCAGTGAGTGTGTTATGAGGTAAGGACTGGAATTTCCTGATTCTAGGTCTCATGCTTCCGCACCCCTTCCCTTCTCTCGAAAGTGCATCCAAGCCAAGTTATCTGCCTCATACTGTGAATAGGGTTTGCAGGGGTCTTTTCTAAATTTTCGTGCTCTGGGATGAGCCCACACCTGGGCCGTGGGAGTGGCTGAGTCCTCAGTAACAAGTTTTGGAGGCTGCAACAGCCTAATTTCTCACTTCAGGTCTTTTCCCTCAAATGTCTACAGCTCCTCAATGGCTGAGAGGTGATCACAACTTGGTCTATCCGCCTGGTTTTATTTCATTCTCTCTTGCAGTGAGCTCATTCTTGCGACCATGACAGCTATCTTGTGATACAGTCTGGATTTCAGAGACCTAAATCTTGAGGTCAGAACTTTCTTCCCCCACCCCACTGCTATCTCTTAGCTGAAGGACAAAGCAGAGTTTGTTTTGTGTAGGTGCCATCCAGGGTTGCAAGGTGTTTACAGTCTGTGAAGCATGTGGCTGCTGACATCAACCAATACCTATGAATTTGTATGTTCTATTTCATCCTCACTCCAAGTACGTCTGTTCACTGAGCAAATGTCAGGTGGAATCATTAGGATGCTTCACTTTGATTCTGTTTTCCAGTCTTTGCATTTTTCTCCCTTTGTCCCTTGATCCCTCCCTCCCTCACTCCCTCTCTCTCTACCCTGAATTATATCATTGAATTCATACATTACACACATTTCATTACGGGAAAAGCATATGCTAGGGGACAGACTCCCTCATTTCGAATCCGACCATCTCATTCCACCTGGTGGGCTTCTTTTCCTCTGCCTGTACACTGAAGCATTTTCTGAGACTTTATTGTTGGATCTTGTGCTCCCCTGCTGCTGAAGACTCTGCTGGGAGACCCCAGTCATGTCTCCAGCTTTGCCCCCTTTATGTGCTGATGACTCTCAAATTTGTCTGTGCTTGGGATTCTCAGCTTAGTTCAGGACCCATATCTCTTGCTGTTTCTTTGCATGCACCACACAGAGTTTAAACTTAGAGGTCCAGCTCAGCCCTTACTACCTTTTGTCCAGCCCATCACCCCAAATGGAGGCTGTCTTCTCCATTTCGAGGTACCCAAGCCTGCAAACTGGGCATCACACTGATCTCTTTCTTGCATTTTTCCTCTACAGACCATCAAAACTCCAGTCCCCCAATTTTTGGTATTCATTTTGTCTCCATTGCTAGGTTTCTCCAAATTATGGTATAGCAGCATAAGAGCAGAGATGAGGAGTATAATTGTGGTGAATGTGTTACTTAGTTCAATGTAAGCATTTCACATTGTATATTGAAGCAGCACCCTGGACCCCATAAATGCATCAATGTACAAAGTTATGATTTAATAAAAAACAATTAAAAAATAAAGAAAAAAAAGAGCAGAGATGAGCTATTTTTATATGATTTGGGATTCTTGGTTCCTAGATATAAAAATCTGACAAATGGATAACATGATGTTCAAGAGAACGCACATCCGAGACAAATGGCCCCTGCTCACAATGCTGGCATGTTCACATGATAGTCGTGTGACTTTAGCCAGTTTACTTGGCCACTTTGTGTCTCAATTTCCTCATCCAGGAAATGGGAATAAATTACCTAACACATTTATAGCATTTACTCTGTGCCAGGCATAGTGCTCTATGTAATACATGAATTAACTTGTTTAACACAAAGGTGAGAGATAGTCCTATTATTATCCTCATGTTGCAGGTGAGTAAACTGACACACAGGGAGGTTGTATAACTAGCAAGTGGTAGAGCTGCGTTCCAGCCCCAGAGTCCTTGCTCATAGCTACGGGATAATAAGACTTGTCCTAAGGGACTGTTGGGAGGATGGAGTTCATGCATGTAAACTGCTTAGCACAATATCTGGGACACAGTAAGTGCTGGGCAATTAATGAACACACACCCAGTAATGGGTTTATTCTCCCAAAGGAACACAAAGGTTTTATTACAGTTTCCTAAAGGTAGAGGTTCTAGGTAGCTTTGCATGTCAATTTTATGTATTGAGAACTTATGGCTGATTCATCACCAGGCGACTCAGACCAATCTCAGAAGTCTCTGCTGTCTCTTGTGATGACCGAGCCCTCCCTCCTCTTGGTAATTAACTGCACTTTATGTGTCCAGCTGTTGGACTCTTTCCTCCCACTGAGTCAGCGAGTCTGTAGAATGTTATGCACGAGTGTGTGTATTTTGGCAGTCCATTGCTTCATTTTTGTGTCCTCCTATTTGCTCATTTATTTGTTAATAAACAAATGCCAATTCCAGGTTAGGGACTGGCCCCCATCCTTCCCCTGAATCCCAGGAGTCCCCTCAACCTCCTTTTTCAGTTCTGCTCTCAAATGCAATCAACACTTTCCAAGAGCTACTTCACTGACTTCTGGAAGACACACGAAACTCGAGAAATGTATCCCAGTGGCATGATGCTATTATTTTATTTAAAGATCCTACTGTTCCTTGTGTGAATTTAAATTTTGAAATTCCTAGATCCTTCTCTTCCCCATTTTCTTTCCCTCCCCTAGCACAGTACGGCAGTTCCCCGGGGCCAGGGCGTCTTTTCTCACCATCCCTCCCTCAACCCCCACTTTTGTAATTCCGAGTGGAGGCCCACAGCGCACTTTATGAAGGACACAGGATAATAACAAAATCACTGATAATGCTAAAGATAGCTTTAATGAATCTTGTTTCTGAGTATTATTGGAAGCATTTTCGCTGGCAAGACAGACCTTTTCAAGCTCCAAGAGTTTCACATTTGGAGAATTTTACAGCATTGGGAGGGTTGTTTAGTATTGGCTGGAAAAACATTGCCTTTGACAAGAGCTAGATCTAATTTGTTAAACGGATTGCTTTTGTTTTTTCTAGTTTTATGATTTTTTTTTCCCCCATCGGTTTACTTTCTTGGATGCAAAAATAGCCAAGGTGCATTTCTTTTTCTTTTCTTTCTCTCTTTTATTTATTTATTTATTTATTTGACTGTTGACAGCATGTGCTGCTGAGTGCAGAAATGAAGCCTGCTTTCTTATTAAAATACACTGAGTCTCCACGGTGGGTACTGGGGGTTTGCAGACACAGGGGATTCTAGTGGGATGGGGCCTGCTGGCCTTTACTGACACATCTCAATAGTCACATTCTGCCCACATCTCCTGGGTGTCTGCTAGGTGCCAGCTGCTTTGAGATAGTGAAGGGGGAGATGTTATTCTGCCACCTTTCATGGATGAAGATGTGAAGGCTCACTCCTTCTTTCATTCATTTATTCAATAAACATGTGTGGAGGGCCTACTATGTGCCAGACATCATTCTAGGCTCTGGCAATGTTATCAGTGAACAAAACAGACAAAAATCTCTCCCCAGGATAAGCTTAAATTGCTATGGGATGAGGCAGAAACCAAATAATAAATACCAATGACCTTTGATAATGACAAGTGCTTTGGAAAAATACAAAGCAGAGAGGTTCATAGGGAGACTTGAGGGTTGCGGTTGTATGGAAAGTGGACTCACTAAAATGGTAGCATTAGATTAAAGACTTGAGAGAAATGACAGCATTAGTGATATAGATATCTGCAGGTGGAGAAGGGGCATTTTGAGGTAGAGGAAACCACGAGTGCAAAGGCCCTGTGGCCAAAACGCTTGACATAGGGAAGAGCAGCAGGGTGAACGGAGAAAGGCGAGCAAGGCAAAAAGTGCAGTGCAATGAAGTCCAGGAGGTGACTTGGGTCACTCAGTGCCTTCAAGGCCACCGTAAACACCTTGGCTTTGATGCTGAGAGTGTGGGAGGCATCAGAGGGTTTTCATGAAGGAGTGATATGACTTGACCTATGCAGTCTACCACTGGAGCCCAGTTCTCTCCATCCAAAAGCTTATGCCTTTCTCCCTGTTCTGATGCTACTTCCTCCTCTTATGTTTCAGTATAATTCTGTGTCTGCACTTGTCTGTGTCATGAGACTGAGGCTCCCCAAGGGAAAAGCCTGAATTTTGATCTGCTGAGCAGATTCTCTAGTTCTCACATAACGTAAAGTACTCAGCAAAAACATATGGACTAGACCAGTGTATGTACCTAGGGAAAGAAAAGGAAAGACTTTGTTGTAAAAAGGAATGAAATCCTGTCTTCCGCAACACAGATGAAACTGGAGGTGATTATTTTAAGTGAAACAAACAGGAAATAGACAAACTCTGCAAGTTCTCTTTATAAGTGGACACTAAAAACATTTTTATACATATATGTAGAGAGTGGAGAGTGAGGGATTACTTAATTGAATACAATGCATGTTATTCAGGTGACAGATGACCTAAAAGCCCCAATTTGGCTGCTACACAATCCATTTGCATAACACAATTGCACTTGCACCCCATAGAGGTATGCAAATAAAAAACCCAAATTTTAAAAAGATTTCTTTTTTAAAATGACAGGAAAACAAGTAATGTATAACCATAAAACATATGCACATCTTCTTTATTTCTACATATTTCCTCTTAGTATTCTTTACCTGCAGATGAAATTCAGACCAATCATGATCCCAAGATAATCATTTCTATTTTTTATTTCAAATTTAATATTGGAGTGTAAGCATTTCCCAAAGTTTCTATAGATTTTTTTGTGCTGAGCTTTTAAATAGCTGATCAATATGGCTTTTTAAGGATTCACTTTACCAGTTCAATTTTTGGCCATTTAGAAGCCTTCTGGGTATGCTTATTTTGTTTCTTTTTGCTAATATAAATAATACAGCAATGAACATCTTTATGCTTAAAAAAAAAAAAAAAAATTGTCTCATTTTCTCAGGCTGCATTCCCAGAAGTGAGATCCTTACATCAAAGGGCCAAAGGGCGTAGACCCCTTGGAGTTAGTGGTTAGAACTTTCACTTCACTTTCCAATTATTGCTGCAATCCTCATCTGATGAGTGGGCCCCATATTGTCTTTCCAGCTCAAATTCATGAAACTGCCTTGATTCCTACTACATTCTAAGAACAGGTGCATCTTACAAGGGTATATGTGAAACTTAGTAAATGTAGAATGTAAATGTTTGAAAAAAAAAAAAAAAGTAAAATCTATCCTTTGTCAGATACCTATTCTCATTTAATCATTTTCTCATTTAATCTTTACAACAGCCCACGCTGGCACGAGTTCTTGTTTATATTGAACAACACAGGACATGGAGCCACAAGAGATCAATATAATCCACCCACAATCCCAGTTACCCAGCTGCAAAAGAGGGATTCAACCCAGCTGTGGCAGAGCCGTTTCTTTTCCACCACAAGGTCGCCCATGAATAAGGTACCATCTCTCCCCTGGAGGTGTTCCAGCTTAGTGTGGGATCCTCTCTGTCTGTGCAAACATAACCACAATGAGCCGTAATAGAGATATGCTAAAGGCCCAGAGGTAGCACCCAAGAAGGAATAATTAAATCTGTCACGAGAGAGCAAAAAAAATTTCAGAAAGCAGGTCACAGTGGATAATAGGAATTTTCCAAATAAAGAAAATGTGAGAAGGTGCTTCAAAAAAAGAGCACCGTGTTTTAAAAAACACAGGGGTATGGAAAAGTATGAGACATACAAAAATGCCCAGAAATGCAGAAAGGATGGCCTGGTACAGGCCACAGAGGGAAGACTGGGCTGGGGCCTGGAGAGGAAGCAGCTAGCAGAGCTGACGTGTTCACGTGCTGAAATAAGTGGCCTGGGATAAGTCGATTTTTCTCAGTTCTGGATGCACATCAGGATCATTGGGGCAGATTTTAGTTTAGTTTTTATATTTTTAAATATGAATTCTAGTCCAAATGGATTAGAATCTTTGCTAGTGGGACCCCAGGTGATTCCAATATGCCGTCAAGGTAGGAAACTACTATTCTAAGAGAAACTCAAATGTTGTCAAATATAGAATAATAAGGTTTATACCCTTAAAAATGCAGGAGCAGGAGGGGAGCATCAGAATCAGATCACTGTTTGTAATGACCCCTCTGGGGAGTATATTAGCATGCATTGTGTGGGAGATGTACAATCAGGTGTTACAATGTCTGAGACCCTCTTGCCCTGGCTGTGATGTCAGAGACAATGGGTTGTTGCCTGGAGCAGCATTTCCCAAAGTGTGCTGCATGTTGGAACGATCTGGAGAAATCTGAGAAGTTCCCATACCTAAGCGCCACCCCCATAAAAGTAAGTCAAAATCTCCGATTATAAAACCTAGGCATCAACCTGTTTGAGGCCCCCGAGTGATGTGTGTATGTTAATGGCCCCCAAGTGGAGGTTTGTCCAAGTTCTGGGTGATTGCCAGGAATGAAATTTCAGGACACACCACGTAAGCCACACAAGTGGCAGGTTTTCTTTCTTTGAAAGCAAAAGTACACTGTCAGGAGAGAGCAGATAGGCTCGAAGAAGAGCATCTGCACTGGGAAGAAGTGGTTTTTGCTCTTTTGAAGTCTTAGTGCTTTGAGGGGAGGAATATTCAAAGCTAAAGGATTGGCAGATTGGCTCTTACTAAGAATTTGGGTATTCATTCCTAGAACTGGGTCCCCTCCCGTTTTTATACTTTATTTGGTTGCTCCAAACCATCACTGTAGGGGAAATTGAGCCCTGATCTTTAGCGTATGGCTGGCTTCCTCCTTGAGAGACCTAGAGCACCATGAGAACAGCATGTGAGTTGTGTATGTGCAGGAGATCAGAAAACTGGCCTCCAAGAGAGAATGTATCTGTGAGTTGTGGCAATAATAATTATAGTAAAGATTCTCTAGATCTCAAAGGTCTCTTGATGCTGGAGGCAGAGGTTGTACTCAAGGTCTATGGTTCTGCAAAAACAAAGGTGGAGACATTCTATCTGACCTTCTCCTTGCCCTCCCTAATCAGTGCTTTTGTCTACTTCTTTCTGTTTTATGATAATAAATATGGACCCGAGATTTACTGGAGAGGGCTCCTCCCTGAGTCCCTCAGTCCCTCAACACAGACTGTATCAAGCTTCTTCATTCCTCGTGTCAAGATCCCCTCCTCTGGTGACCCCAAACTCCATGATGTCATGGCGATTTCAAGGGCTGAGACATTTTAAAATACAATGACATTGTCATTAGCCAAAGGTCACGTGATGTGGCAGAGATAGCTGACAAGTCTGGTTCTTCCCTGTGGTTATCAGCCAGCACCACCCCCCACCACCAGCCTCCACTTAGCTTCTACCTGGACATCGTTTAACAAGCATGCCTCATTTACAAGCCCCCACATTGGGTCTCAGCCCTCTCTCCTGGTCTCCTGCTCTCACAGCCAAGTTTGAGAAGTTTTTCAGCCAACAGTGTCTCAAAAGCATTCTGAGAGCTTGTTGGAAATAAAGAATTCTAGGCTCTACCCCGGACCTATTGAGTCAGAACCCTGTATTATAACGAGGTCTATAGGGAATTTGTATACATGTTAAGAACCAGGAAATGCTGTTCCACAGATATTTTAAAAGCCCATATCAACACTAGATAAAATAACTTCTACAATTTTTTAACTATTTTAGGCATATAACAACATACTAAATTCCCTTTAATTTTCAACTGTATGGTTTCACTGGTCACCACCTGTCTGGGTTTCTTCATTCTGTGTGTGTTGAGTGTGAATATTTGTGGGCTTTTCTTATTATTATTATCTTTGCCCTGTTGGTTTTGTATGATATTGTATGGAATGTGTCTGACTATCTGTTTAAACAATTGTGTCAGTATGGCCTGCTCTGTGTTGGATATTTGAGGGATTCTGAATGTGTGTGTGGTTACTTGTTTTTGTGTTTTTCTCCTCAGAGTTTCTTCGGGAGGGGGAGGGGGGGACGCTGTTGGCATCTTGGATCAACTGATTCCAGGGTGGCTCTGTAATCTACTTCATGGGAGAAGTAAGGTCCTTTGACCATGAACACTAAATACAGTGGCACATGCAAGTTATATTATCATCAAAAATGTCCCCACATATTTCCAAAAGCCCATGAGAAGGGTGAAAACCATTGCCTATGAAGGAGAAGATTGGATCTTTGCTGCAAGTCCCTTTGTAGCTGAGTAGAGCTCTGTGTGAAAAGTGTACTGGGGGGTGATGGTAAGAGCTTGTACTTAAAGGGAGAATCCTTTTTGCATAAGTATGTGAGCATACTGGTCTCTGCACGTGCTGGTGCCTTTGCAGCCCTGCCTTTGGCCCAGGTTGTGGTTCATGGACAGCATAGCAGAATCATCTGAAGCAATACCCAGGTGTGTGTGCAGTCTGAGTCACACAATAGGGTCACACAACCAAAGATCTCACACTAGAGACCAACAGCCACATAAAGCCATGCCGCATAACCAACCAGATGTCTGACAAATTGCATCCTTTAATGCCCATGGTATCAGTCAGAATTAGAAACCTGTACAAAGAGCTCTGCGCAGGCATACACACACACACACACACACACACACTACCCCCAGGCATGCCCTTCGGAAGTGAACTCCCAGAAACATGCAGTACAAACAGATTCTACATAACAACACTCAAAGGGAAGCTTGAGTCCTGTTGTGCTGTGGGTGACCTTGAAAACGTTGCTTTTAATCCTCTGTTTGGAAAACTGAAAGAGCTTTCACTGAATGATGGGACAAAGGAAGAAACTAAACAGAGGACACTGCTTGCCACTTGGAGTCAGAGAAAACCCCTGAATCCAGGCTCTTGATGAGAAAACTTCCTAAATACAGAACTCCTCCTTCTCTCCCGGTGCCCAGCCCTGCTTCCTGTAAATGCACCCTCCCCCGATTATTTCAGCCTCTGCTTGTGTCGCTTCTACCATCTGAAAGTGTGTCTTGGGAAGACCCGAGGGATCTTGCCTTCTGCTTTCGGTTCTTTACAGAACTAATACTTGTGTTCTCAGGAGGTAGGGATGCTGGGAGTGAGTTCCTTGATTTTCTTTCACAAGGGACTAAAATATCCAATTATCAATGCATTTTGAGTATTCACAACGAGAATAGATGCTCCAAATGAGAAATGGTCTCCAGATCTTTGGTATTGAATTTCAAAATAATGTTCCCAGCTGGCTACAAAGTCAAATAAACTTTCTTCACACACAAACACTCAGATACATTCAAAAGCCCAAAGAACAATATGGAAATACTCTTAGAAACCCAAGCCCTTAGCCTCACCTACCCTGAGGCTTACACGTAAATCACTATGGAAGTTTTCAGACGGAATATGTTACGGTCCGTTATTTCACTTCCAAGTAACAGTCTACAGTGTCCCTTTTTATTCACTCATGCATGTTTGAACTTGCTCAGCTTATTGATGTTGCCAGGAGGGCTTCGTTTGTTTCTGTCCCCATGGATTTTATGTATCTTGAGTTTTGCATATCTCAAAATTTTCAAAATGATATACATATGGAGACGCCAGCACCCGGAGGGGCTCAGATGCACATACACCACAACAACTACACATATAAAAACACACACCGTCAGACCTAGGCACCCTCAGCTGTGGACACATCCTCTTCTCTGGGTAACACAGGCTTCACCTTGGAGAAAGGGAAGCCACAGAAAACCAACAGAGCGACCAATCCACTGGTGGAAGTTGAAAATAGACTTCTCAAAACGTCCTCCAATTTGCCTGATAATTCGGAGGCCTCAGAAAGTTCAGCTTCACGCACAAGGGCCAGGAAGCTACGCCAGTGACTAAGAGAGAGAAAAGTTGTAAAACTGTTGTTTCCCTTACTTTCAACAATTATTTGTGAGCCTGTCTGACCGAAGGGCTATGTTTTCTTCCACAGTCTTTGTTGTAGTTATTGTTATTAATTTGTGGACACAATGAGAGGGGTGGCAAGTGCCCGGGGTCTCACTAGAAAATCCTCTCAAAGTCATTTTTCCTGCTGAAAGCTGGGGCTGTTAGCTCTGGCCTCATTATTTCTTCCTTCCATTACTTATCAGAGAAGGGCCTGACAGGACTGAACAGGGTAAACAGGGAAGTTGGGAGAGAGACATGTCTTGGTAGAGAGATGGAGAGAAAAAGAGAGAAACACAGAGACAGAGCTATGGAAAGGAGGGGAAAACGGAGGGGAAGAGAGTGGGAAAGAGAAAATATGTCAGAGGAGAGGAGAAATAGAGACAGAGAAAGTGAGAGAACAGACTCTGTGCGAGAATTACTCGTGAGATAAAAACAACAAGCTCATGGAAAAAAACAGTGTGAGAGCAAACTTTTGTGCATACATGTGTACATACATGTCCAAATCTGCCTAGGAGTGGAAGAGATGATGGAAAATGAAACTGAGAAGAGATGCCAAGAGGCACATACAAATGAAACAAGAAGGCTTTAAAAATTCTGTATATATGAGTGTGTCTGAGACAGTGGAGGTGATAGTCTGGGCAAAGACAGAATTGTAGAGAACACAGCAAAGAAAATACAAAATGCCCCAAAATCAGGTCAACAAATGGTCAACTTCCCCAACAGCCAACTCACCAAATTATTTATTCCAGAAAATGATAAAATTCATCTAAGTACCAGAAATCCATGTTTTTAAAATATTTATAATGTTTGTAGCCAGTTACACTAAAATAGCCTTTGGATATTTTACTAAAGTTTTAGTTGGTTAATTTTCATTTTGTGTTACTAAATAATATTTAAAGGGGTATTTTGTTGTTGTCATTTTGTTTTGTTTTGCTTTCTTTTGCCAGGCCCTGGGTTTTCTGCTGGAACAAAAAGGAATTATACTCTGCTGGGAAAAGAGAATGTCACAGCACCTCAGAGAGGAGGTGAAAGTCTGAGAGGCTGTGGGAAGAGGGACTAGGGGCAAAGAAAGGGACAAAGGGAGAAAAGGAGCTCAAGGGTTGCACAGATGGAATATGAAAATCAGGGAAAGGGAAGACTACTAGACAGAGGGGTTGGGGAATAGTTCAAACACTGATGCTCATATTCCTAGACCATGCCAAAGTACCCTACATGAACTTTACACGTTGTAAACAAAAAAGGACATCTATGATAAATTAATAAATTTAGAATACTTGGAAGACTCTTCACCCACAAAAACAGTATGTTGGGCACTTTTGTTCTTTATTTTTGCCCCAGGTTAATTCAACAAAGAATTTATGAGATTTTCCACATGTCTGGCTTCTCAGGATAGGATATGAAAATGAAAAAATCAATTCAAGGTGTTCCTGGTCCACTGTAACTGAAGAGGATGCCCTGAGTGTTACACTGAAGCCACCCCCTGGGCAAGCGAGCTCCAGGAACAAGATTGAGTCAGATTGCAGGGAGAGGCCTCTTTAGAATGAGCTACTGGAATCCGAGGGACTTTGAGGATGTCTGAAGTAGCCCAGGACAGAGATGCTGAGAACAGAACTGGAACATTGCTACTTGGTTACTGATTGAATCCAGTGGGAAAAGGAAGACCAGGAGTTCTGGGGGACATCCAGACTCTTCCCTAGAGGACTCATTGGAGAGGACTCAACTGACACAAGAAATGGAGACAAGTAAGCTTCGAAAGAAAAATGAGATCAGTTGTGGGTAAGGTGCTGGCCAATCATCCACAGGACGGAAGTTCAGGCTGGAGTGGAGGTGGACACCTATCCTGGGTGCAGATATCCCAGGAAGTTTGTGCAAAAAAGGCCCAGAGCAGGACCTGAGGAGCAGCAGCCTTTTTTTTATGTTTTGAGGCTCTTTCAAAGAACCTTCTGAAGTCATTTGGAGTCTATTCACTATTGACAATTTCAGTTTCAGGGTCTACATGCCCTATTAATATAGAAGGGTCTGTATGCTGCTACCCAGAAGATTTCAGGATATTGCTCTTTTTTACATCTCTTTCTATCATGGAAGCATCCTCAGAACTTGGGATGACTTATCTAGGATAGTCAGATCCATCACCACCTACCCTGCTATATACTTAATATTTTTCTAAAATTGGCTCACTTTTTAAAGTGAAAGTATCCACATTACCCTTATCTTAAGCAACCATATCCATAACAACATGGACTTGATATGCTAGTTAAGTACATTAATATTAATGCCTATATTAGAAATGTCCCTGAAGATGTTCACCTGTATTCTGCATTATATCATGTCATTTACCCACAGTGTCACGTCATGTCACATAGTATTATGTTGCTCAAATGTGGACAGTGTAAACTTATTGTGTTATGTTTCACCAATGGTTTGGACATTATTGACTAAGATTCCTGGTATTTGGGTAGTGCACTAGGATAGGACAAAGAAAATTTTCCACTTCAGGAAACTATTATCATCATCACCACCATGTCATAATAATCATGTTATAACAATCATGACTCAACATCCACTTAGTATTTTGTTAGTCTCTTCTTATATTCCATCCTAACCCCATTTCCAAAATATGCCCAGTGCTCCTTTTAATCCTAAGAGGGGGGTCTTAGAAAAACGGGAAGTCCCCACATCCTAAAGCCCTAAGACTGGACCCAGACTTACAAATGATACTCAAAAGCCACCCAAAACTCTCTTTCTCTCATTCCTCGTGTGCAAAGTGGGGTTAAGATTTATGTGTATTTTATATGGCCGATATGACCATTTAGTGTGTAGTGTGCACATTGCATAGAGGGTATAGAAAAATATACCATAGGAGACTTTGTTAAAGAAATGAAATAAATAATTAAACACTGTAAGTATGGAAGCTTTGCCAGAGATGCCAAAGGGATATACCAGGATCACTCCATAGTTGCAAGGACCTTACACATGTGTGAATGAAGAGATGTCCCACTCTGAGGACCTTTGGGATGGGACTCGTGTCTGGCTATCCAGACCAGTCACCTGGAATCAGAGATTGGTTCAGGGAGGGATAACTGGTCCAAGCAGGCCAGAAGCAACCTCATCTGTAACTTGGTGCCAAGGGTTCTTTTTTGTTTGCTTGTTTGATGAAACAAGTTTGTGGCTATTAGTGTCATCTTGGCCATGACTTGAGGGAAGAATATTCTAACAAAGAAAGAAACAGAAAGATGGAGAGGGAACATGGGGGCAGGGTGGGGAGAGAGAGAATATGAAGAGAGAGAGAAAGAGAGGGCAGAGACAGAGGAGGGGAGAGAGGAAGGAGACAGAAAGAGGGAGAGAGAGAAAGGGAGGGGAGAGAGAATAAAAGAGAGAGAGGAGGAACCTAGGAGAGAGAGAGACACAGAAACATGTTGATGATACCGTTTACTTATCCACATCTACTCGGTCCAGACTCTAATATGTTCTGGAATTTTGCTGTTATGTAGATCAATAAATCCCTTTTGATTTGGAGTGAGTCTTCTGATATTGTTGTTTACACTACTTTGAACTGTTTTGTTTTGTTTTGCTTTGTTTGTCACGTCCACATAAAATGGATGCTCTTAATATTTCTCATCTTTCATGCAGCCACACTTTTGCTCAAGTTCTTTTTACCTGAAATTTCTTTCCTGCCTTCCTTAAGTAATGAACTCTTTTTTATCTTTCCGGTGCCAATTCAAATGTCACTCACTGCTTCATTTAAACTTTCTCAGAATCTCTGGTGAGCAATTTCCTCTTCTTTGTCCACCAACATCTTGTGAAAACCCTTATGAAAGCATCAATTTCATTGTATTAATAGTATACAAATGGTGTCTACATCCCCCACATTAGACTATGGCCAAGTTAGTCTTATTCATCCTTCTAACTTCATCAGCTAGTGCAAGATCTGCGGCATTGTAAAAACAAATAACTTTCTTCTTTTGAATGAATGAGTAATTCTACAGGAAATACATAGTGTAGCTAAGAGCCACCAAAAAGAGAAGATTTCAGAAAATATTAACATTATCTGAGTGTCAGGATAGCATGTCAGGTAATGGGGGGCCCAGTCTACCCAAATGTGCACACAGACTAGAACTTAAATGAATCATAAATTGAGGACCCTGAAAGGCCATGAGAGAAAAAAATTCTACCTTGAACTTCCATGAAATATGATTGGCTAATATTAAACTTAACACTGGTCCTCCAAGGAGCTTCTCTGTCGCTTTCCAGGGTCGGAGCACTCAAACAGGTCCCTTCAGGATCACTCTATCAGAACTTCTGGCTCCAATATCTCCAGTCATTTCATTTTTGATTCATGTTGTGTCCTTCCCCTGTTATGTTTCTCAGTATGTGTGATGCATCTAGGACTTGGACTTCTGTTCCTCTCAGCCCGCTCTGGAGTCATTCCCCCTTTAGGACCTCTGGCTTGGGCAATGTTCACCTTGACCTTCTGTTTCACATCCCCCATTCTCAGGATATGAAGTAGGAGAAGGATGCTACTATCCTCAGTGGGTATCATGTACCTTTTCCATATCTCTTCCCAAGGTGTCTTTAGGAGGTGAGCTCAATTATCCACATGGAGTCTTGGGCCTGGGTGGCCCCTAAAGGACCATGCACAAGTCTAATTTGAAGGAAATACTCACCATGTGAGTGAGTAAATAGAGCAAACCAGCTAGTATGGAAGAGAACAGCCACCAGAGGAGACGGATCTGCTTCTGTCCAGGCATCTCCTTTGTTGGCAAGGCCTGACTCTATTTCCATTCCTCTGTGATTCCTGAGAACTCTTTGAGCACCCTTGCAATAAGAGACAAGCCTCTGTTCATGAGCAATTTTGAGTGTATTTCTGCTCTTTAAATGAAAAGAACAAGGTCTGAAACTGCTAACTATGGATTTTGTTCAGATTTCATCCTTGTATTAGAAAGATAAGAGGATTATGGCAACATCGGGCAGGGGGCAGGAGGGTGATCCAGGGGTCTGGGAAGAGCCTGTGCATGGGTTCAGAGTAGGATCTGGAGGAGATGATCACTTGGCAAAGGCCAGCTCAGGATTTCCTCCCAGGCTGGTGACACATTGTGTCCCAGTATTCAAGAGTCTTAGTCTTCATTCTGAAAACAAATGGGCATGTCACAGTAACAAAAGAGCAGAGATGTAGCAGTCAAGAAAACAATGGGTTAGGTGGCACCTGTGGCTCAAAGGAATAGGGTGCCAGCCCCATATACCAGAGGTGGCGGGTTCAAACCCAGCCCTGGCCAAAAACTGAAGAAAAAAAGAAAAAGAAAAAGAAAGAAAGAAAACAATGAGTCAAAAAGCCCAGAAAACCTTCCCTGGGGATTTTCCAAACCTTAAGAGGCTGGCAAGTGGGTAACAATTTGGGACCATGATATTAAAACTTATCATGGGGTGAGACCTGCCAACGAGGCAGGGACGAAGGCAAAAAGTGATTGCTATGGTCTGAATCAAAATGTCTGGAATTGAGGAAAAATGTGGGAGCAACATGACTGCTCAGTTATTAGGGGACAGAATGGTGGTGGTTGTTATTTTTTAGCAACTTGAGAATATTTGGACCAAAATTGGCCATGAAGGAAATCAAGGCAGCAGCACAAAAGACGGTCCCTGAACCTGAGCCACCAAACTCCGGAGTCCAGTTCTTAACCCTAAGACTCATTCATTTTGAGGCCTTTGACTATGGTTTCAGAAACTAGGAAAGGAGGAGGTTAGATTGGAACACAGAGAGGTGTTGATGTACTCTCACACTGACTAGGTAGGTTTTGAAAATTCATAAATAAGCGCAAATAAGGCTCTATGCAACTCAACATGCCTTTCCCTTTCTGGAAATTTCTAACCAATCAGCGCTTTGGGAATAAATAGCTCCCTCTGACAGCAGGAGCACCTGTCCATTTGCTGACAGGTCCTTCCCTTTTGCCATCTGAAAAACAGCACTTGTGGGCCCAGAATGCAATTGGATGGATTAGTTTAACTTACTAAAGCTTGGTTCATGAGATTGTGCATTTCAATTTTATAATACGGAAAATTAATTTCTTAAGTTATTAGGACAGAAAATTCAATAGGATTAATTCTCCTGGTTCTAAAATAACCAGAGGTCACCATGGCAACGCACATCAATGGAGCAATACACAATGAATGAAACATTTCCCATGTTTGGCTGTGTATCCTAGGTCTCTCTCCTCTCTGTCCCTGAGGACATATGTTGGGGCAGCTGAGCTCCCTACGTCTCTGCCCCCGAGAAGCACGGGTCAGGGTGGTTGTATCCTAGAATCGCCAAGGTGAAGTCTGCCTTAGAAACAGAGATTTCTCTGG
Organism: Loris lydekkerianus; assembly: GCA_963574355.1. Lineage (NCBI taxonomy): Eukaryota > Metazoa > Chordata > Mammalia > Primates > Lorisidae > Loris > Loris lydekkerianus. The sequence continues at coordinate 38,241 of CAUYPK010068766.1, forward strand.
TTTGGACCATCATCTCCAGGGAATTAAAGGGTAAGGTTTGGAGAAAATGCCAGCTATTACTCAAAATTCATTAGGTGGCTGCAGAAACAAGACCAGCAATGGCAAGGATTCAGGTCATTTACTGGGTGCCAAACGCAGCTTCTTGGAAATTAGAGAAAAATAGGCTCAGAACACACGAGGAGGGATTTTCAAGGTTGAATGGCTCTGGCTGGCTGAAATGAGAGGACCGAGGGACACTGATCCCCTTTCCCATTTGATTTTGCCTGAATTGAGCTGAGATAGGAGAGGGTTTCTCTGGGTCCCAAATTCTAATTTTCATGAAAGGCAGGATATCCAAGTGATTGAAATCTTCTCCTCTAGAGTAGCCAGTTTGGGTCTGAAAAGTAGCTTTGCCACTTTCTAACCTTGGAAAATTTATTTCTCTGAGGCTTTATCTAATCATCCACAAAATAGGATGTGTGTGTGTGTGTGTGTGTGTGTGTGTGTGTGTGTGTGGTATCAGTTCAGTGGTGAGGATGCTGTGCAGGCTTCATTAAATAATAAATGGAAAATGATAACATAATGCCAGGCACATGGGAGGCACTTGCTTCCTCTCCATACAGGAAAATAAACTCAAGTACACAAGTATGGATCTTTCAAACTCTTGGTCTAAACAATAAGGATAAAAAAAAATAAACAGTACAGATAATCCAGAAAAGGTAACTTGAGGTCAGCAGGTCCTACTTTTTACTCCACATGTAACTTATATCTAAATCCAAGAATACAAGCTTAAAATTACCTGGATCATTACAAAAGTTTTGAGAGATACAAAAATCAAGAAATATGAAATCCACATAGATGGAAACAAATGAAGCCCTCCCAGCAACAATGATAAGAAGCTGAGTAAATTGAAACTTGCCGGGATGAATCGGAAAAGATACTGTTGACTATGTTTCTAAGAAGTGAAATAATGAATGGACCATAACACAGACTGTCTTAAAACTTTTGTAATGACTTATGTCTGAGAAAGAGGGATTAGATGTTACTCTCATGTCTAAAAAAAAAAAAAACCCTGGAGTTTTGGAGGACGCCTCTTAGATCCTCAGAGGGCTCTTTTGACAAAGCAAGCAGCTACAAACATGGCCGTGCTCAGGAAGAAGAAAGCAACGTCTCCAGCACACTGCCCTGGCTCCACCCTCACCAAAGTCCTTACGTTTGTGTGTTGCTTCCTTAGAAGCTTCAGGGAGAAATTAGAGGGAGTATCATGTTTATATTTGGCCATTCCTGGATCCCTAGTCATATCCTATCAAATACCGTTAAACCTCAGCTTTAGTCAGTCCTAAGAGGGTGGTTGGCAGGAACGTAAGCTTCTATCAAGAGATGGGCTTTTTCCACTTACCAGCTGTGCAATCCAGGACAAGTGACCAGCAAACAAGAGGTTGCGTGACCTCTGAGCCTTCCTTTCCTCATATGTAAAGTGGTGATCTTAATTGCACTAAACTCATGTTGCTGCTCTGAAAATGTAAATGAGATTGTGTGTGAGGCATGAGAACAGTGCCTGACACACAGTGGGTGCTTGGTAACTGGCAGGAAGGGGCGGAAGAGGAGGAGTCCAAAAGGGAATCAGGCTGCTTAATTATACGTGGGCCATGGGACAGAAGCAAGGCCCTGGAGTTGAAGTTACAGAAAGGCAGGTCTGGGCTCCATGTGATGAATTCACTCCAAAGCTTGCAGGCTGTGTGGGAATGGATCAAGCATCTTCAAATAGGCTGTGTGGGAATGGATCAAGCATCTTCAAATCAGGGTGAAGCAGCTTGTTTGTCAGAGACATTGTAGAAACAGACTTTGGATGAGGTGGAAAATTGGCTCAGATAACTTATAGGTTGAATCTCACTGACATTCTTTCTGCAGAGCTTGGAACACCAGATGGAGGTCAAATCAAGCTGTAGGATTCTGTATCCTCTAGGGAAGGCCATTCTCTGAACAGCCTGAACATTTGGTTCTGGAAAAAAAAAAAAAAAAATGTAAAGGAATCACTTCTCCCAGGGAATTTCCCTGGAGCACTTCGAAGAAGAAAGTTACTATGAATGATGCTGTAGCCAGAGATGGAGGAGCAGGGAAAAATTAAATGACAGCTTTTCAAAATGTTGGGAATCTCTGCATTCTGCAAGTGAAAGGGCAGAGAGAGGATAATTTCAGATGATGAGCACAGCGCTGTCTCACCCTGCTATGTTGGTGAGACTCCTTCCATATACAGCCACCTGCATGTGGTTTTGTGGCTCAAACATTGGGAATTATCCCTCAATCTTCTCTAAACATTACTTAGGAAAGGGTTCTCCGTGGATATCACTTCTCCACCTCCTCACTGAGGAAGTAGCTGAGATGGGAGAAGCACAGAGATGGGAAGTTACTAGAATGACTCAGCTGATAACTTGAAATCAGGGGATGGAGCGAAAAGGGGAATAACAAAGTCTGGATGACATCTGTGTCCTGTTCACCTGAATAAAAGGGCCATAAATGCAAATGCAGAGATCCAGCAAGCAACAGATCTGTGATAGGAGAGGGGGGAAGAGTGTGGATTTGGAGGCCACTCGGGTTCAAATCTCTGCTCCACTGCTTGTTAGTTGTAAGACCTTCAACAAGTGCCTTGGCTACCTTATGCCTCAGTTTCCGTATCTGGAATGTGGGCATGATAATTCTAACCTTTCCATAGGGTTAAGATAATTATATGAGTTAATATTTTCAAAATTCATAGAATAGTGCCTGGCATGTAATAAGTGCCGAGTGTGTGCTTGTTAAACAAATGTAAGAACAAAATATGGGGGGATGAGATAGATAACACGGGGGGCTTGCACTCAAACTTTGCGGGAGGATGAGAGACATCGCAGACTGGCTCTACCAGTCTTCGCCAGGTAGAGTGTGAGCATTGTTTTGCCAAATTTCTCAAAATTTTTTTTTCTTAGTTTATAAGCTGGAAACTCAGATGGGCTTTTTTTCCTGAGACTCAGTTTCTTCCTATGACAACTGAGTTTATTCACTTCTGTATCTCACACAAGAGTGAAATTCACAGCAAGTGCACACACTCAAGGGCACCAAGAGAGCAGAGGACCTAAGGTGCTCAGAACACATCCCTGTAGCTGTGGTTATGAGAGAAGGGTCGATTTTCTATGACCTGCACAGACTATCTTTCTATCCATAGATCATGGGAAGTTCTTTCTCATCTTGGGTCTTATAAGACAAGGTGATTATCATTCACTTTTCTAACAAACATCCCTTCCCCAAAACTGAATGATTTAGCATGATAAGTTTATGTCTTGTTTGCTCTCATCTCAGGCCATTATAAGTCAATGGCATGATTGGGAGGGGAACCTTCAGCTGATGGAGGTTCTGTCATCTTTCACATGTGGCTCCTGCAGGCTTTAATGGGCAGTTAACATTCATCCACTGGGCAGGAACCAAGGGAGAGCATCAAGGAGCTCTTTGGAGTTATAGTGGCCATCCCTGGGAAGAGTGACCATTGTTTCCCCCATGGTACATTGGGCAAAGCTCAGCCACATGGCCCTCCCCACCACAAAAGACTAGGAACACAATCCAGTGGTGTGCCCAGGAAAGGAGTGAAACTCGGAGACAAGAGAACTCCAGCATTTGCTGCCAAAGGGTCTTTGCACTTACTGTTCTCTCTCTAGGAGCCTTCTTCCCCTCACCATCTCCCCCTTCACCATTCAGCACAAAACCTCCTTACACTGACCTTCCTGACACACCTGTTTACACACAATGTTCCCCACCCCTCACCCCACATTCTCTACTACTTTAGTCTATCACTGCATTTACCACCTTGCCTTCCAAAGAATTTATTAATTTCTTCTGCATTTTACAGCTCTACTGCCTCCTTTCAGTCAGAATATAAACTGTTAGAACAGAAACCATGTGTATGTTGTTTATCAATATACTAATTTGTGAAATCCACAGCAGTCCAGTTGAGTTAGTGGATTTGAAGTTCACTCCAATCACATAAATCCTTTCTGTTTCTGCAGGGACCAAATATTGAATGTCAGCCCTTGGATCTCCCCACCCCTGTGTTGTCCAGTATCCTGGGTGTGGCCCCAAGGTCTGTGTGCTGGGGGCAAACAATGGTGTCCAGCAGCGTCTGTGCTACCTGTCTCCTGAAGCCAGGCTTTCAGGATAGATCATTTCATCTGTTTTATAGCATCTACCACAGCGCTCTCTTCTACCCACACTGTTATTCTGGAATCTGTACAGAGGATTTTGAAATGTTTCTTCTATTTCAGGTCTACTTGTGAAGCGTGAGGGAAAACGTCAGTGGAGAAGAACTGTAAGAACTGTGTGTGTGTGTTCCATGCTGCGTGCGGAAAAGGAACATGGGGTGAATGTAGTGATGAATGCAAAATAAATCAATACTTGTGGCCACAAAAACAAAGTAGCACAAAATCGCAGTGCCTTTGAGGCACTGTGGGAATTTATTTCTCGCTGATGCTCCATGTTGTTGACCATGGGTCAATTTGGCTCTGCTCCATGGGTCTTCCCATTGCAGGATCCAGGTGAAAGAACATCTGGGACATGATGTCTTTCTCAGGGCAGAGGAAAAAATAGTAAGAGGCCTTCAGGCATACACAAAGACTCCAAAATCTCTTGCTTGGTGCTGGCAGATAGCCTATCACTTCTCACTAACCAAAGCAAGTTGCATGACCAAGCCTAATGTCCAGGGCGTGGAGCAGCAGCCTCTTCCTCCATCTCTGTACATCAGATGGCAAATGGTGGAACAGTATCACCCTCTCCTAGGAGGAAAAGCAAACAGTTGAGAACAAGGATGCAAATGCTCCACCCTCCCCATTCCATAGGAGTTTGAGGTGATTAAGTCAACCAGGATGGTTGTAGTTGTAACTACTAGGGTTTATGGCTGGCTGGGTGTCATTGTCCAAAGTCAAGGTCTCTCTGTTTCTTGGTCCTGTGTTTCTCTGTGTAGTGTTATTCTCAGATAGGCTCCCTCCATGGTGTGACTTGTTGCAATTCCAATCTTCAGTCCTGTAAAGAGAGGGTGGCTCTTTCCCCAAAGTTCCAGCCCAAGTTTTAGGACTGGATCTCATTGGAGCAACTTGAATGACATTAACAGACCTAAACTACTACTGTAGACAAGAACTGAAACACGGAGATTGTCTGTGCATGGATTCTGTGAGGACTCCTGGAGCCTGGGGGAGGCAGGGTGGTCCTCCCAACCTGAATGAGCCTAAAGAAAATTAAGATGCTTATAGCAGAAGATGGGTTGCTGGAAAGTCAAAAACAACAGATTTTATTAAAGTGACTTTTAACAAATCTACATAGAAGTATGTCTCTGAAGTAAAGAAGATGTAAATTGGAATAGAAAGTCAAGACCAGGGATAAAAAACAAAACACAAATAAGCAGCCTGTGAAGGCTAATTAACTTGCCCTGCTGGTGTTGAAAGTTTGACTCTGGGCAGGAGGTGGTGGCTCATGCCTGTAATCCTAACACTCTGGGAGGTTAAGATGGGCAGATTGCTTGAGCTCAGGAGTTCAAAACCAGCCTGAGCAAGAACAATCCCCAATCTTTATAAAAATAGAAAAGAAATTAGCATGGGCATTGTGGAAGGTGCCTGTAGTCCCAGCTACTTGGAAGACTGAGGCAGGAAGATCATTTGAACCCAGGAGTTTGAGGTTGCTGTGAGATAGGTGGATGCCACCACACTCTACCCAGATTGAGACTCTGTCTCAAAAAAAAAAAAAAAGTTTGACTCTGAATTTCCTTATGGTCGTGTTGGTTTGACAAAATATATGGTCCTTAGCTATGTAATTCTGCTACTAAAGCCTTACCATAAATTAGGTTAAAGATCAGGGACTTACACATACTTGTGATCCAGAGTATACTTGCCACCCCCAATATACAGTTTCAAGTGTATTTTCATATTTATATTTTTTCATATGCATCATTATCATCTATATTTCTCAAGGCTAATGGCTTAGCCTACCCTACCCTATACTTTCCATTCTTATCCTATTTCATAGTTCTCTACTTATTTATCTTAATGCTACTTACAACAGACTAAAATGATTTCACCACCAAGTATTGAGTTGCAGTACACATTTTGAAAATCATTGAACTTGACATCAAAGGCAAAGTGTCTACAGCACCTTGTAAATATCCGTTGAGTAACAATGAATGATTGAAATCGACTAAGTCTAGTCTGTAATTATTGTGTATTCTACTACTAGGTATAATTATGTGTATCAGGTATTGGAGATGCAGTTATGAATAAAACACAGTCCTCGGCCTTGATTTCAATTCTTAACAGGAAAGAGTGAGGTCCTAACAGACAATGACAAGGAAGTGTATAGCCCTTTTCATAGGGGAGGATCTGAGTGCCATAAATGCACAGACAAAAATGACTGGTCCTAGGGTGGTAGAGAGAAAGATACACTTAGTGACTACCAGAAGAAGGATATGAAATTCACAGAGGGCCTCTCTACCACTTGAGGTTAGAAAACCTTCAGAAGGGAGCCAGCCAGAAAGGGAGAAAGACAGAATAAGATCAAAGTTATGCTTGGGACATTTGGGAAGGTCGTATGAATCAAGAACTCTGGTTTCTACTCAGATTCAGCTGTTCTGTTTTGATTTGGTTTGGTTTTTGGTTTTTCCATATTACCTGGGGTACTCATTAAGTAAGCACCATAGTGCCTGCTGACCAACCACATTTTGGAAAAACCATGAAAAGTCTCTATGTACGTCTCAGCTGAGTGAAGAATTCTTCAAACAGTCTCCTCCAGCCGTTAATACAAAGAAATTTTCTTTCTACCTTTTAACTTTTTTTTTCACCTTTAAGGGCATCATTTTTTTCTTTCTTTTTTTTTTTTTTTTTTTTTTTTTTTACCTTCAGCTATCCAGATGGTATTTCAAACTTTTTTTATATTTTTTCTTAGCATTGTATTTAATGCAGGGTTTCTAGGGCACAATGCCCTAGAAATTGCCGTCTAATATGAAAAAAATAAGATCTAAAATTTCTACTTTAAGAATGTGGGGAATGCAGAGACATAAAAGATTTTTGGAGCACGTGGACTGTTGATGTATGGAATGAAGATGATTATGTCTGATTGCATCTGTAATGAACCCTCATAATTTTAGATTAGGGTTATGTGGATGTCCCAACTAATGGGCAATAGATTGTGTGGATATAATTCTAGTAGATCATACTTTTTCTTCAATATCAATTACTTTGAACGCTTAAATATCCAATTTCCTGAGATTTTTATTGTTCAATTTTCTAGTTAAGTGACCCTCCCTTCCCCCAAGTTAAAGTTGCTCACACAACGAGGTGTGAGTTCTGGCAGCTTGAATGAGCAGAGCTGGAGTTCAATGAGAGAATGGTTTATGGTCTGAGGTGTTTGGAATATTCCATAACAAATGCCACCAGAGATTAGAGACTTAGATCTTTTCTCGTGTGTTCAGACAGAATTGGAAAAAGAAAAAAAAAAATTAAAGACAGGTTTAATTAACCTGCCAAAAGGAAAAAAAAAAAATCACAGAATGTCTGTGTGTGAGATTAAGAGCAAATCTAATGAACAAAAAGATTGGGAAGGGAATGGTTTTAAAGACACATTTCATATTCAGTCAACTAATTTCACTGAACCTCCTTAGAATCAAATCATCAAATTATTTCAGCTTTGGGGCCATTGCAGCACAGAGGCATTCTGCAGGTGGAATTTGACTGTCATGAAGAGTCAAAGTCACCAAGCCTGACCAGAGAGCTTATTTAAATGCCCTGTTTGTGATAACTCTGGTCCTGAGTTTGCTCATAAAATTCCCTTTGTCAGTGGGGGCAGCGAAGGCAGAGATCAGGGCAAAGACACAGAAAGAATGTGGAGGCCAGGTGAAGAGTGGAGGGAATTTGGATAATGCCCAAAGGAAAGAAGAGTATAGGTAGGTAGGTGTGAGGAGGTGAATGTAACTTGAGTTTGGTGAGGGGTGTGAGCATAGCTGCACATGTGACCATTGTTGCTTACTAATGTAACTGTGTAGTATACCAGCTCTTTAACACAAACACAGGCTATATTCCCCAAGCCTTCTTGGATGTAGGAGGGACCACATGACTTATTTTACCAGTAGACTGTGAGCAGGAGTGAGGTGAGCCACCTGCAGTCAAGATGATTAACATCCTCAGATGAGAATCCGTTTCCTGTCTGCCAGATACTGCAAAGCAGGATGCATCTCTGGGGCGGGCAGAGCTACATGACAGAAGGGACCACGTGCCTGAATGACTGTGGAAGCCTATGTTCATTTCTTGAAATGAGCAAGAAATAACTTTCATGCTATCTGGATACTGAAATTTGGGGGTTGCTTACACAAATTAGCTTAACTAACACAACCACCACATTTGAGCCTCATTTGTAAAATGGGATAATAAATCTTTGCCTTTGCAGCGTCACTGTAAAGATAAAATGATCTACTGCAAATATAGTATGTAGCATAGCATTTGGCACATAGTAGTCATTCAGTAAATTTTGGCTCATAGAGATTAAGCAATAGACTGCTGCTCATGAAAATCTGGCTTATTTTACCATTTATGTACTACTGTTACCATCACCATATTAGTAACAGCAGCAGTATATTGTTCTTGTTATAATAGACTTTCATTCACTATTTTATATTTATTGAACACCTACTATGTGCCAGGTTCAGTGAGAGATACTGGGGTTACAGTGGTAAATAAGACAAATCCTCAGGTACATCTTATTCTGCCTGAATGACTAGAATCCCCAACCTCAGCTTGTTTCACTGAAGCCAGCTCCTTTCCCTTGGCATTGGGGACCAGGAAGCTGTATCCTAAGTAAAGACAATACTTGTTGCTTTGGTCTACCCCAAATTCACCACCATTTTTCTGATACTACCATCCCAATTATCCTGTGAATAACTGTCCCAACCTTACTTTGTAACTGTGTCCTTTTGATGGAGCTGGCTATATAGAGTTTCTTCCTTTGGGGGGGTGAACACATGATTCATGTTGGCCAATCAAATCCCTCCACAATCCCTGAGAAGAGTAATTAGGGGATAGGCATGTGACCCAAGCTGACCAGTCCGAGCGCTCCACAATCTCTGAGAAGAGTAATTAGGAGATAGGCATGTGACCCAAGCTGACCAGTCAGAGCCCTCCACAATCCCTGTGACAATAATTAAAAAGATAGTTTGAGAAAATAAAATTAAATCTCAGAACTTCCACAAAAATATTGACTGAGAGGTGCTTCCTTCTCCATGCTAGGATTATTAGGTGGGTAGGGTACTCTTGAAGTTCCAGAGTTGTTTGTAGCCTTTTTTTTTTTTTTTTTTTTTTTGAGACAGAGTCTTACTCTGTCTCTCTGAGTAGAGTGCAGTGGCATCATAGCTCACAGCAATCTCAAACTCCTGGGCTCAAGAGCTCCTCTTGCCTCAGCCTCCCAAGTAGCTGGGACTACAGGTGCCTGCCACAACACTGGGCTGTTTTTAGAGCCAGGGTCTTGCTCTTGCTCAGGCAATCCACCGCCTCCACCTCCTAGAGTGCTAGAATTACAGGTGGGAGCCACCATTCCTGGTCATTTTTGTGACCATGCAGTAAGAACTCACCTGAGATAAAGGAAATGGGAAACATTGAATCAAGTGAATAAAGAACACAAGTTCCTAAGGGTGTCATTTTGAAAAACTATTTCTAAGACAAATATAAAAAAGTTCAATTCTACCATTGAACTTTTTCAGTTAATGCAGCCAAATAAATTCACTGCTTCAGGCAATTTGACCTGGTGCTACATCCTAGAAGCCAGAATATTCCTGAGTAATAAATATTTGGCATTAGCTTTGGAGATTTTAAATGGTCTGAAACATCATTCACCTGCTTAAGAAGAAATAGCACATGGTGTCTTTCCCACCACCATGCCCTTGGTGGGCTCACCTTCCAGAAACAAGTTCAAACTTCCAAACTTATTTATGGCTTGGGAGTTTGAAGACCCTCTGGGGCTATCCCCGTAGCTCAGTTGAACATCTTGGTCCTCACCCTCCCTAATCCCAGTTCCTTCTTCCTATTTATCAGTCCCATTACTAATGTGTTTGAGGTGAGATATCCCCATTAATGACCATGTGTTTGAGGTGAGATATCCCCATTAATGACAGACTCACTATGTTGGTGTAGAAGATCAGCCCTTTAAACTTTTTAGGTCAATAGACTATAACCTCTGGGGAAATTTAGAAAATTTTTTATTTCCACATCTCTTTCCTGGCATCTTATTCCCCAAACCTGAATAGAAATGGTAGAAATAAAGGAAGGAAGGAAGGAAGGAAGGAAGGAAGGAAGGAAGGAAGGAAGGAAGGAAGGAAGGAAGGAAAGAAGGAAGGAAGGAAGAAGGAAAGAAAGAAAGAAAGAAAGAAATTTCCTTCTCAAGACAGAAATCACTTTGGCTTAGTTTTTTTCATTAAAATTCAAATTAATTTAATAAAATGTGGGATTGTAAATTAATGAACAACTTGCAGAATCTACACAATATATGCCTCTCATGTAACTATGGGATTTTTAACAATGTGTGGGGCTCCCAAAGGGACCGAGTCAGCTAGAATTGCCCTTATCACATCAGCCCCAGTTAATAGAAGTTATCTTCACTAAAATGCAGATTCATAAACATTTCCTGAATACCTACTATGTACAAAATCCTATGCACGGCACTTCTACATGCATTATGTTCTAGATTCCTCTTAGACACTTCTTATAGTCTGAACATTTGTGTCCCTGCCAAAATTCATGTGTCCTGATGTTATGGAGATGTTGGGAGGTGATTATGTTTACATGCAGGCATGGGGTAGTATCCCCATGATGGGTTTAGCATCCTTTTTTAAGAAAAAAAAGAACAAGAACTTTCACTTTCTCAACCACGTGAGGACCAGCAACAAAGCAACTGCCTACAAGGGAGAAAGAGGGCCAATGCAAGAACCTGACCTTGTTAGTCTCCTGATCTTGGACTTCCTATTCTCTAGAAATGTGAGAAACAACCCCCAGTTTATGCAACCCAGTCTATGGCATTTTCTTATAGCAACCTGAGCAGACAAAGTCTGCTCTCTAGGAACTGGTGGTGTGAGAGTCGTCTATAGGACCATGTTCCCAACCCTTTTATAGACAATTCACTTAGGAGACAATGTGCAGACCCATTAAAAAGTGTAGTTACTCCTACATCTCACACATCAGGAATATGGTAAAATATCCAGAATGCAAGGAAGTGGTGTATTTAAAATTAATGATAAAAGTATGTGGTTATGTTATACTTTCAACTTCCAATTTTCAATATTCTATTGCATGAAGCAGTTCAGTTGACTCTACCTGGAAGCTAATATGCAACATGTACAATTTATTAACTGCTAACTATGTTCCAGGCAGGGTTCTTATCAGATCACTGGATCTGCACAACAAATACAGTAGAACCTCCATAGCTGACCACCTCTCCACATTGACCACCTAATTACATTGACCTAATTTTTATAAACTGGACATGCATCACATGTACCTATCAGTACAGTAGGCCTCGTTCCTTATGTTGACCACCTCTATATGGTGACCAGTTTGTTACAGTCCCTGGGGTGGCCAGCTTACAGAGGTTCTACTGTCTATCTATTAGAATTTACTGTTATAATCTGTCATTTAAAGATTAAAAACCAAAAGCACATAAAGTTTAAATAAGTTGACTAACTTCATCCACTTAGTAAATGGAGAATCAGGAATGTAATCCAGACCAAAAAAAAAAAGAAAGAAAAGAAAAAAAGAAATTGTTCCAGAGCCCAAAAATTTAACCACCATGCTGTTTTGTCTCATATATGTTAAAAGTGTTAGTATATCAAGCAGGGAACTACATGTTCAGATGGCTTATGGTGATAGGTAACTATTTTTATGAAATTAGAGTGATATCTGTTTCTTTTTAATTTCAGGTTAATATTAGGGTACCTATGATTAAGTTACATTATTTGTGTAAAGTAATTTACAAGGTAAAATCAAAAGTCTGAATTGTAGTTGAATCCTTCACCCAAGAAGTGTGTCATATATCCCTACATTGTAGCTAATGCATGGGAGCTTACCAAGCCCCTTCTCCCCTTCCCCTCTCTTGAACTTAATTGTGTTTTTCTCTTATGTGGGCCTATAGTTGTTGATCTACTATTTTGAGATTAGTACTGAGTGCATACTGTACTTGCTTTTCCATTCTTAAGATACTTTACTTAGGAAAATGTTCTCCATATCCATCCAGGTAAATAGAAAAGCTGCAAAGCCTCCATCTTTTTCATGACTGAATAGTATTTCATGGTATACATATACCACAGTTTATTAATCCATTCATGGGTCAATGAACGCTTGGGTTGTTTCCATGTCTTTGCATCTGTGGATTGAGCTGCTATAAATGTTTGAGTGCAAATGTCCCTTATGGTAAAATAATGTTTTTTCTTCTGGGTAGATACCTAGTAATGGAATTGTGAGATCAAATGGGAGTTCTACTTTTACCTTTTTACCTTTTTCAAGATTCTCCATACATCTCCCCAAAACACCTGTACTAGTTTACAATCTCACCAACAATGCATAACTGTGCCCCCCTCTCTGCAGCTTTGGGACACTGTGATGTAGGCTATTTGCACTGCTGTTAGGTGATATCTCAAAGTGGTTTTGGTTTGCCTTTCTCTGACAGTTAGGGATGATGGGCATTTTTTCATGTGTTTGTTGGCCATTTATCTGTCTTCTTGAAAAAAATTCTTTTCATATCACTTGACTATTGATTGGTGGGGTTGTTGCTCTTTTCTTGTTGATTTGCTTCAGTTCTTTGTATATTCTGGTCACTAGCCCTTTGTCTAATTCATAAAATATGAATATCTTCTCCCATTATGAAGGTTATCTATTTGCTTTGTTGATTATTGAGTCCTTAGCTGTGCAGAAGCTTTTTAACTCGATCAGGTCCCATATACTTTGTTGTTGTTGTTGTTGCTGCAGTTGCCAATAGGGTCTTCTTCATGAATTCTTTCCCAAGAGTTTTTCCCACACTTCCCTCTAGAGTTTTTATCATTTCCTGTCTCATATTTAAATCTCTTGTCTAGCATGAGTTGGTTTTTGTAAACGTGATAGGTACAGGTCCAGTTTCAGTCTTTTACATGTGGCTAACCAGTTCTCCCAGCACCATTTATTAAAGAGATTCTTTTCCCCAGTGTATTCTTCTGCTTAGTTTGTCAAAGATCAGATGGTTGATATAAGGCTGGTTTCATTGCTAGGCTCTTGACTCTGTTTCATAGATATGTCTCTGTTTTTATGCCAGTACCATGTTATTTTGATCAATATAGACTTGTAGTATAACCTGAAGTCTGGTAACGTGATGCCTCTACATCTGTTTTTATTTTGTAGAATCAGGCTATTTTTGGTTTTTTGTTTGTTTGTTTGTTTGTTTGTTCCATATGAGTCAAGGAACTATTTTTTTCAAATTATTCAAAGTATGATGATGGCGTTTTAATGGGAAATGCTTTAAATCTATAGATCTCTTTGGGTAGTATGGACATTTTAGTGATATTGATTGTTCTCAGCCTTGAGCACAGTATGTTCTTCCATTTGTTAACATCTTCTGCTATTTATTTTCTTAGGGTTTCATAGTCTTCTCTGTAGAGATCTATTACATCCTTTGTGAAGTATATTGCAAGGTATTTCATTTTGTTTGAAGTTACTGAGAAGGGTACTGTGACTTTGATTTGGTTCTCAGTTTGACAGTTGGCATATATGAAGGGTGCTGATTTGTGTACATCAATTTTATATTCTATTACTGTATTTCAATCACTTCCAGGAGTCTTGTGGTTGAGTTACTAGGGTTTTCTAAGTATAAGATCACATCATCAGCAAACAGCTGAAGTTTGACCCACTCTGTCTCTATTTGGACACCCTTGATATACTTCTCTTGCCTGGCTAGGACTTTCAGAACTATGTTGAACAGTATTGGCAATAGTGGATCCTTGTCTGATTTCAGTTCTAAGTGGAAATGCTTTCAGTTGTACTCCATTCAGTATGATATGGTTGTGGGTTTGTTGTAGATAGATTCTATCAGTTTAAGAAATGTCCATGTATATCTATTTTCTTAGGCCTACATTGTGTCAGCAGCTGTGGTAGGAATTATAGATACAGTGCTAAACAGGAAAAACAAATAAACAAAATGACAGGGACCCTGACTTGATGGAACATAGTAAGTAAAGCCCCAGTAGCATGCTGACAAAACCCAAAGAAGAGCAATAAAACCAGAGCAAAAATATGAGAGCCAGTTTATAGGTAGCCAAGGCTAAGATGGGCAGAATCCAGATATCCAGACTTGTAGTTCATGCACCATTCTTGGTTTTATTCTAAGAGCAATGGAAAATCAGGGGAGTAACATGAGGGACATAACTTTGGTGACCTAAACAGTTCCATGATTTGACAGAGAAAGACGCATGAAAAACCAGGAAGATAAATGACAATTTAATGACTCACCTTCTCTGGGGCCATCTGCCTCAGATAGTTTGGCAAGGTGTCTGCTCTCATTCAATGTGGTAGGGTCTATTGGGTAGAATTGTCATCAAGGTCCCGCATGGGTATTGATCTCTGTCCTTCCAATTATTACTGATTGCTTTTGCCTAGTAACAAACACCTGAAACAATTATTTGTAGCCTTCAGAAAAGGGATGCTTTAATTCTCACACTTGGAATAAATTCTTTATACTGTAAGGAGCCACCTGAGATTGCTTTCCTTAGAAGAAATCTCTAGGCATGTAAGAAATATAGAGTTTCTCAGAACCTTTTCTAGATAGAACAGACCTCAAGCAAGAAGTAATGCTTGAGCGAAAATTCAAAAGATTCTTTTATTAATGGAGAAGAAGAACCAAAGAGGTTCATAACTCTGCTCCAAATTATAAAATCCATCGATATCAGAGTTCAGAAGAATACTTCTATCTATACGTCTAGCTCTCTTACCTATGTACTGGTTCTAACCTTGACATTGATCTTGGCGCCAGCCTTCCAATGCCATGTGGAGCTTCATTCCTTCCCACATCACAAAACTGAGCAGGAAGGTAAACTTCATGGGAACAGAAAAATCATCTCTCCTTTTATTGATTGCTTACCAAATCATAGTAGTTGCCATCAATACTTGAACAAGTGAGAGAAATATTGTCACAGTCTTCCTGATGGCTGGCGAGCTTCTGCCTATGTACTTCAAGGGAGCAAATATAATACTAATTCCTAGGTTGATGTTCAATTATATTTTTATTATGCAGCCAAGAGTCTTTCTTCACATGGAATGCCCTTGGGAGGTGCTGCACAGAACAAGTGAAATCCTCCTTTTTCATGATCCTCACTGAAACATCTGAAGATAGTTATCAATGCCTCCATGGTAGCTCCTCTCCAATGGAATAGCTTTTGTTCCTTAAAATGTCCCTCGTGTTGTGTTTGGGTGTGGTTTTCAATTTCCCTACTTACCTTTGTGGAGAACCTCCAGATTTCTCACTTCAACCCACTCCCAAAAGTTAACCACTGAAAACATTAAATCTTTCTCAGCCTGGAAATTTATTTGCTGGTTACTTTGCCTTTCACCCCTAGAACCTCAGTCCTTTTTATTTGTCCTGTCACTTTTCTAAAAATTTACTGTATTTTGTTGAATATGCTATTCTAGTTTATATTAGAACTCAAAACCAGCTTTTTTGATAATCATGCATTTCCTGGATGTCTCCCATGAGTATATGAAATGTACATGTTAATAAACTGTTGGTTTTCTCTTGCTAACCTGTCTGGGATAATAAGGGTCCATTCCAACTAAAAACCTATGGAAGTTATTTTTCTCCTGCATAAGTTTTAAAACAGGGGAATAACAAATATTCTAATCAAAATTCTGGTTAATTTGCTATATTTTCATGGAGAAATTATTTTTGGAACTAACTCTTCAAACCTATTTAACTCTTGGATCATTTCCTGTACAGTACAGTTAAACTGCTTCCAATTATTTTCTGTTTCAATTTTACTGAAGTTATTTTTATATTGATCAATTTCACAGCAAAGATTTCACTCTTATTACAGTTACAAAAAATGGCTCTGACACAGAAGCTGGGACATGGCCAAACCAGTCCTGCAATTACAAGCAGGAGATTTATCTTTATGCCCAAACCAGCATCTCATATACACAGTTACTCATTCTTTCTTATGACCTGGTCCATCTCTTCTTAACTTCTTTCTGCCTTTTTTCATGATTTTTTTTGTGTGTTTTCTTTTCAGTTTTCTTATAAGTCAAATATTTCTGTTTTAAAGGAAATAATGTCAACTAAAAATAGTGTAATAAATATTATAATGTATTATTTTATAATAGTTTCATTATGGCTGGATCCAGGGACTTTTGAATAATGCCATGCACAATATCCCCTTCTATTTCTCTAAGATATGCTTTAGTCTCTCTTGAACTGTCACTTTATGGCCAGAGCCTTTTCCATATGATGGCCAATAGCAGCTCATAGATGCATATTCTATCATTTTACTATTTAGCAACTGGAGGGAAGGAAGGAGAGAGAGAGAGAGAACATCTTCCTTTCAAACTTCTCTTTTTGGGCCATACACCCACCCGTGAACCAGTTAGTTAGCCAAAGGTATTTAAGTATCTCACTGGCTAGTTCATTTTCTAAAGCAGGGAATAGTCAAGTCTTGCTTGTATCATATCAATTTAAACCACAGACATCATTTTTCCATATGAAAAATAAAGTTATTAATAATAAAATAAAAGGGAACAGATGCTGGACAGTGGCTATTAGAGTTTCTGAACCCAGGATTCCTTTTCTATTTGCAGCATCATAATTTCCCTTAAGAATTGTTATTTCTTCAGCTTTGGTTTACCCTTGGCCTTTAGGTCATCCTGCTTCCTGGAGTTTCAGTATAACTCCTCACCTGGTCCAACATAGTCTTTGTTCTCTGACTCTAATGAAGAACTTCACCACTGGATTCACTGGAGACCCAGAAATATGATCCACATAAAGAAAATCTATTGATAGGGCTTGTTACCAAAATGGGCACCTCTGAGTCCCTAGCTGGAGGGATAGTTTCTCTTTCTGTATCTCCTGAAGCCTCAGATTGGTGAGCCAATGCTTAATTCAAAGGCTAGACTCCATTAAAAGTAAAAATAAGGAACAGGAAAGAAATCCCCTCATTAAATCTGTGTTCAGTGGGGTGTGTGCATAATCCATCCCAACAGGATCAAATATAAATGTTCCAGTGTCAGGGAAAACGAAGCCAAAGTCCGAGCCCAGTGTAGAAGGAGATGTCAGGAAGAGACATGTCAGGAAGAGATACAAGCCTTGCAAGGACTTTCTCAGAGCAGTAATGAGATCTGGCACCAGAGTGTTGCCAACACAGGTCCTAGATGAGGACATGTTCAGCTGTGATGCTTTCCTGCCAGCCTCTGCATGGACACCTGGATGTTTATAAACTCAGCTCCAGATTCCCTCTGAGCTGGTGCTGGGCTGTCAGAGCTTTCGAAGAGTACAGAATGAAGGTTTCCTCGGCTGCAGATTAGACTGGTAAATTGCATGCAGGGAGTGGCTCTCTAGCTCTGCTCAACCACAGAACGATCATCTCCAACCTGCAGCTTCAACTCCAACAGAAACAGAACTGACCATAATGGGAAGGGCTACTAGGAACCCCTTTGCTCCCGATTCCACAGATGAGGGTCTGATGACATCAGGGGATGTTTTCCTACCAAGTGGGAACCCCAACATGTACCTCACCAAAATTATAGATGTATCTGCTCTGTACTTAGCTCCAAACTACAGCACATATAGCCCGGTTCATGCTAATCTCTTTCCAGAAAGGTGGCCTCCTACCACGATGGCCAGACCCTAGTGATGATTCATAATCCCCCTTGCCTCCCATCTATGACCATCACCATTATCATCACTGCTACTATTCATAACATTCATCATGTGCTCAGCACTATGTTAAATACTCCACAGACATAATCTCATTTAATCCTCAAGCATACTAATTCTTCTATTTTCAAGAACTTTGCAGCAGCTTCCTAGAGTTCTCCTGACCCCAAGATGAACATCGTCTCTTCAGAGAAAACTTCCCTCATGACCTCAGTTTTGGTGAGACATCATCTAGCCCAGCCACAGCCATAGTATATTCTTTCATTTCCTTTTATAGTACTTAGCACTGTGCAGAACAGTCACAATTATTAATGTATCTGTTTATGTCTGTCTCCCCTAGTAGAATGTAAGCATCTGGGCTGGGGGCGGTGGGAGGAAGGAAGCTATTATATCTTGTTCTTTGCTGTATCTTCACTACCCGTAAGAGCACTTTGAACAAAATCAGGACTCAAAATACATTTGTGGAATGAATGAACAACTCTGTGATGAGGGTGATATCATAATCCTCACATTACTTATAAGAAAACTGAGGCCAAGGTATGTACACAATTATATAATTTCCCCAAAATTCATTGAAGAAAGATCCTGGATCATTAGGTATTTGCTCCACTAGTAGAGCCCCATGTTGCCAAAACACTTTGCCCCACTCCTTTTAAATATCAGCTCTATCTTGGATCAAGGTCAAATTCACCAAAAGCCTCTGGACTATGCCCTGGACAAACAGTTCATGAGTGAAAAGATCTTTCAGAACAAATGTGTCTTTCCCTGTTTTCTCACTCCATCCCAGGCTCCTGAAGTGTTCTCTGAAGAGATGATGTTCATCTTGGAGCCAGGATGATGATAAGATGCAGCTTTTAAAGAGCATCAATTCATTCATATTCATATATTCATTTAAAATACTATACAGCACCTGTGCTGCCTGAAGCACTGGTCAGGTACATTTTCCTATCTGGATATATCAGTATCACCAGACTTCCTTATAGGAAAAGATATGGCATAGCCAGTTGCTATGGTTGGAATGTTTGTATCACTTCAAAATTCGTGCTGAAAGTTAATCCCTGATGCAACAGTATTAAGATATGGGGCTCTAGGAGGTGATTAGGCCACAAGGACCCACCAGCCTGAGTGGGACTAATGGCCTTGTGAAAGAGGCATCTAAGAATCAGCTCAGTCCTCTTTCCCTTCTGTCTTTTCTCCATGGAGATGCAGCAAGAGGCACCTTCTCTGAAGCAGAGAATAAGCCTTTACCAGACATTGAATCTGCTGGTGTCTTGATCTCAGACTTCCCAGCCTCTAGAACTGTAAACAAACAAACAAACAAAAAAAAATTGCCCATTATTATAAATTGCCCCATCTATAGTATTTTTGTTATAAAAGCATGAATGGACTAAAACATCCATCTTCTGGTTGACAATAAGAGTAAAAGATTAAATAGTGTCCCAAAGTAGGAACACTACGTTTGAGTCTCTGCCACTCATTCTTATCCTGAACGCTGATTTGGTTCTTGAAAATATTGAGAAAATCAAATTGAATTAAGCTTTATGCAAACTGATTCCAGCTGATCCCTGCCCTCACCATCAGAAAAGTTGAAGAGTTTTGGCTATAATAAGACAATGAAGTTCACACTGGTAGAAATCAAAATGTTAGGGTAATAAACAGTAAATATTCTGCTTAGTATCTAACATAGAGTATAATTAGTTGATTTCATTATAGATTAAAGGGATCTCAGGTGAGTCTAACTCCAATTTGCAACGTTGTTCTATGAGAGCAGGGGTTCTCAACCTTCCTAATGCCACGGCCCTTTAATACAGTTCTTGTGGGTTGCAACCCACAGGTTGAGAACCCCTATATGAGAGGATACATTCTTAGTTCAGATATCTAGGCTGCCAAGAGACCCCAAGGACAGAAATCCAGGAGGTCTGTCTTCTAGGATTTAAAGACAAGACATTAAGAGATCACTTAGATTCCTATAAAAGGGTTTTAAGAATAAACAGGATCATAAAGTGCAAGAAAACTTCATCCGTTGCCCAAGAAGTCACACAGTTCCTCAGCCTCCCTGGTTCTTGGATGCATATCAGGCCACCTAAGAAGCTGAAGATTGCCTAACCCTACTGAAGATAGCAACACGGTTTAGGGACCCTGCCCTACTCCCCCGTCCCCTGTGCCTTCTACATTTACACTTCAGAAGGGAGAAAGTGATCCCGTTGGTGTCGTGTGGTGTGACCCATCTCCACTAGGATGAGGCTACTGAACTCTGCTGTATATCCTGTCCACAAGTGCACGTCATCAGGTAAGAAATTATATGTCTGCCCCTCAACCATAAAACTGAGATAATAACACCTTCTACCTCACAGTGCCATTGTCAGAGGGGGAAAATCCATTTAATAATACCATCACTATACCTGTTGCTACATGGTAAATATCATTAATTAGAAGCTGTTATTATGACCTTTTTTTTTCTTTTACAGTTCTCCTGTCTGTAAAGAGGACATTATAATTGCTGCCCAAATTCACTGTGCAATGAGATAACATCCCTGAGTGTACTTTATTGTGTTTATAAAAGCCACACCTTGACTTTCTAAGAACATCCTTGGAGAGGATCTGTCCACCTCCCACTTCAGCTCTCAGTGCTCCTCTTTTGCATCCTACGATCCATCTGCATCAAAATTATGCTATGTCTTGAGCATGCTGGGTTGTTTCCATTTCCTTAAAATTGTGCATGAAATTCTTGCTGCCCTTTAATTAATTAATTAATTTGTTTATTTATTGAGACAGAGTTTCACTTTGTCACCCTGGATAGAGTGCTGTGGCCTTACAGCCCCAAACAACCTCAAACTCCTGGGGTCAAGCAATCCAGTAGCCTCAGCCACGCCAGTAGCTGGGAGTATAGGTCCATGCCACAATGCCTGGCTAATTGTTCTATTTTTAGTAGAGACAAGGTCTCACTCTTGCTCAGACTGGTCTCGAACTTCTGAGCTCAAACAATCCACCCACCTCAGCCCCCCAGAGGGCTGGGATTACAAGTGTGAGCCACTGCACCTAACCAATTCTGCTGCCTTGATCACTAGCCTCTCCTGCACAGTACCCCTCACTCATCCTCCTCTTTCATCTGACAATTTTGCATCCATTGCATCTCTCCTTACCTGGCACTCCCTTTAGCAACTTCTCTGACTCCCCTAGACCAGTAGTTCTCAACCTTCCTAATGCCACGATGTATTTTCATTGTTACAAAGGGGTCACCATCTAGGTTGGTCACTGCTAGACCATTTTAAATACCCAGCTAGGACTGTGTCCAGTCCCACCATATTCATTCTTCTTTCTCCCAGTCCTACCAAGGGTTTCCCTACCTTAGTTTTTCCAAAGATGTTTTCTAACTGGATTTGCTAGATTTACAAAATAAAAATTTGAAATATTTAGTTAAATTTGTATTTCAGATAAACAACAAATAATTTTATAGTAAAAAATTAGCAAAAAATATTACTAAAAAGAGGGTCCTTACTCTGAAATTCAAATTTAACCAGGCATTCTGTATTTTACCTGGCACCTCTGAAAAGCTTATTCATCTTTGAAGAAGCTTGGTTGTCTCACTGCTGGAGATGGGACTCATAAGCCTTGGGATTTTAGACTGAAAGACTTAATGACAACTACCAAAACCTGGTTCTTCCTGAATTTACTATCATCTCATTGTTAACAATAAAATCAGAGTCTGGGTATTACCACCTCTGCAATCCAACAAAGAGAGCTGTGGCTTATCTCCAATATCCAGCCACCCTTGGTTCAAGGTTAAAGCAGAACAAATCTTCCCCTGGTGCAAATCTCCTACATACACTCTATGGTAAAACTGCCTTGAAGCTGAGGCTAGGCTGAGACAAACCATTGTAGCTACCATTTTGGGGACCCAAAACCATGGTACACTTTCAGACTAGACAATAGTTTTGCAATTTTTATCTCCAGGGTAATTTTATCTCAAGAGTATCATTGCCTTTTTTCCTGCTACCTAGCCATGGTAATGAACATCTTGGCAGGTTTTAGTTAAATTTGAATTTCAAGAGAAGTGTTGGGGTGTTACAAATCCATTTATCACTAAGAGAAAGATTATTATTAAAATTTTTCATTTTCTCACCAATATCGTAAAGCTCTGTATAATCACAGTTATGTTAAAATTCTTTGTCAATGGATCCCACTACAGATATTTATTAAACATGTCAATTTTAGGATGGGAGAAAACATATATATTGAAAATCTGCCATGATGTGATGGGGTAAGTGCTTTGTATTTTTACCTCATTGAAATTTCACACAAACACTATGGGGTCATAAGTAATAGTCACATTTTTAGAGGAGAAAATTACAGCAAAAAGAGGTTAAGTACTGTATTTTGCTGTGTATAGTGTATACTTTTTACCCAAATTTTTAAGGGGAAAAAATAAAGATGTGCATTACACATGGCAATACTAATTCTGAATCTATACAAATGTTTTTAATTGTTTTATTTATGCTTATGCATTGAAAGTGTAACTCTCATACCCCAATATGTTAAAAATAAATGCTAAAATTCCCTTATAATACAAAAAGCATGTACCTAAATATAAACAAATACAATTTGGATTAAAAAATTAAAGATTTTTTTTTCCTGAAAGTTTGGGCCAAAAATGTGGGTGAGTAATATTCATGGGAGTACATGATACATGACAAAATGGTCTATGTTCCCCTGGGTAGTATAAGTGTTTGGATTTAAAAAAAAAAATCATTGTGGGAAGAGTATATTCCCCATCCTGTTTATTTTAGACTCAGTTATGTAACTTGATTTGCCTGGAGATAGTTACAGACAAAAGGAAAACTTAAATATGTTTGTGTGCTTTGGCCTAGCTTTTTTTAACACTATAGTGATTTTCCACACAAATGTGCCCCGGTTGCTACTTGAACAGGAAGATGAGAGGCAGGGGGCAGAGTGAACCCAAACTCTAAGCAGAGCCAAGCCCAGCTGACTCACGGCCTGCAGCAGAGCCGCCCAGCTGAACCCCATCTAGAACAGCTGAACTGCAATTGTTTTGCCTATCTGAAAGCCATTAAGATTTTAAAGTCGTTTTCTAAGTAGCAAAAGCTAATTATTGCAGGTGAAAGATCAAATTTCACATGTTTCGCCCTATAACTTTTGAATCCCTCAGTTCACATCCATGGAACTTAACCCTGGAGAGTGTAGTAAGCTCCATCTGTCAGCACTAAGCCTGCAGGCTCTGAATTTCAGAGAGGCTGAAAACTTGCAGAGTGAGAAAGGGCCTCTAGAGAATCTAAAGGTGGAGTTTTGGTATAAGACAGTTGATATTTATTTCCCTTGAAAAATCAAAGGCCTCTGTGCTGGCTTTTGATAAATCAGGAGCTGCATACTGTCATGAAATTCATCCCTCACCTTGGCGACCCTGAGTTCTAGCAGGAATTGTCAGGAATGCCTTCAGAATTCCTCTCATTGTAAATGACACTCTATGAACAGGAGGCTCCGGGATCTACACTCTCTAGAAGCCTCCAAAGGAGCCTCATGCCTCAGGGTGAGTCCTGGGATATCATAGCACTGATAGCTTTGGCCCAGCTGTGAGATACATTGCAAATAAATTGTTACTAACAACTAGAAGCACAAGACATTTTGAATAAAGTACTGCACTATACAGTTTAATCTGGTTTCTTACAGTGGGCTCCTATTCAACTCTTCCTTTGCCCCTTTCCTCTAAGAACTTCTCTCATGATTTTTAGTTGTGGGTTTCTGCATCCGGACATAAGCTGAGATTGTACTTTCACCTACGAGTTAATGAAAATTACCTCCAGTTCCCTAACTTTGTCCTACGGGAGGTCAATGCATTGCCAAAATTTCTGAGAGTTAATATTCTCAGAGTCAAATGGCTTTGCTTTACAATTGCTCTATGCTTTTATTTTTTAAGTCATTTGTTTATTATAGTATAATTTTAATACCATAAATACACTGTTTTTAGTTGAACACTTCTGTGAGTTTTGACAAATATATGGTGTGTTTTCATATAGCATAACCATCACCATAGAGTAGAGAACAACTCAAGCACTCCTAAAACTTTCTTCTGCCCCGTTCCAAAAACTGCTCTAACCCCAGACCCTAGAAACTACTGATATGTTTTGTCCTAATAGTTTTGCCTTTTCCAGAGTGTCATAGATACTGAATGTAGGTTTTTGAGTTTGGCTTTTTTCACTTAGCATAATGCATTTGAGATTCATCCTTGTTATTGTGTATGTTCATACTTTGTTCCTTTTTATCACTGACTAATATTTCATTGTATGAAAATACCACAGCTTGTTTACAGATGAGACAGGTGGATGGTTTCCAGGTCAGGTAATATGAATAAAGCCCAAATAAACGTTTGTGTATACACTTTTTCCTGTGAATGATTTTTCACACCTGTTGGGTAAATATCTAGGATTGCTAGTTCTTAGAGTGTGTGTATATTTCACTTTAAAAGAAACTGCAGGACTTCAGCAAAATAGCAGGGTAAAAGAACTCCAGACTCCACCATCTGTAAAAGCAACAACAATAAAAGTAACAAAGAAATAAAGAAACACCTATGAGAATCAACATTTTTAGGACTCTGGAAGTTAATCAAAGGCTTACAGCAACCTGCAAAATGCTTTCTCAGAAAACACACAGACAAACGAAGAAAATGCTGATTCTAGGTAAGAACATTGAACATAATCTTTGTGGGAACTTAACTTATCCTAGTTTTATCCTTCACTTCCAAGCTCAACAGTATCTGTGAAAATAATGGTCTACATTCCTGGTACCAAAGAAAGAAGAAAGCACCATTTGCATTGCAAAAAATCGTAATTAATTATTTGTGCTTACCTGTCTGGTGGCTCTCTGGAACCAGCTCAAAAGGCTTGCCTGTATTTTGCCTACTTTGAAGCCAGCCTACTGCTGAAGCTGCTTGTGGGAGTGGGAGGGGATTTGTCAAAAACATTTACAAGCTAATGTCTTAGTTTATGTTGTTCCTCCTAGAGTCAATAGATAATAAGCAAATAATACAATTACTAAAAATCTTTAGGAGATTGAGATTTCTTTGAGGACTTTGAAAAACTCCAACATATTTCCAGGAATCTGGAAGGCCACAAACACACAGTTAGGACTGTGTTAAAGGCCTGCAGCTCTCACCTGATGACCTTTAGGTTCTACAGAACCAGTTAACAAATCATAAGGCAGAGTTGGAAACTTCAGGGCTAAATGTTAAAAGTGTAGCCAACACACATACATATACAAAGCTCCTTGACAAAGACAAAGAATTTTAGTACAGGCATTTTAAGGAAAGATTTGTTCCATCATTAGCTGACCCCTAAGTCAATGGAACAGAGACTTCAGGGGCTGCACAGGACAAAGAATACAGACTTTCTGGAATTAGCTCATTAAACCAACAATATTGGCAATAAGTAGCAACAATAGCAGATCCTGGGGAGGGAAGAGAATTTGATTTCCTTAAATGCCACATTATAATATCCCAAATTCCATTTTTCAACAACAAAATAATGCACAGTATGTGCAAGGAAATAAAGTATGGTAAACATAGGGGAAAAAAGAAATCTATAGAAACTGTGCTTGAGGAAGCAGAAACATTAGACTCTCTAGACAAGAATTTGAAATCGGCGGTTTTAAATGTGTCAATGATTTAAGGAAACTACATCTAAAAACCAAAAGAAACGTACGACAATGAGGATGCCCGGAATTGGGATTATCCATAAATAAACTGCTATTGTAGAGAGGAACCTGATAGACAATGTGTAGCTGAAGGGTACAATAATTTAAAGAAACTTCACTGCAGGGGCTTGACAAGACATTGAACAGGCAGAAAACAAAATCAGCAAATTGAAGACAGGCCAGTTTGAATCGCCAACTCTGAGGAAAAGAAAAAGAAAAGATGAGAAAAGTGTACAGAATCTCAGAGACCTGTGAGACATGGACAAGGATGGAGTTCCAAAAGGAGAGAAAAGGGAAAACAAAGCAGAAAAGTACGTTCAAAAATAATGGCTGAAAAGAGCACATTCAATTTGTTTAAATTACTGTGAGTACGTAATAGTTGTGTATCTTCATAGGGTGAATATAATGTTTTTGTACAGGCATATGATGTGAATGGATCAACTCAGGGTAATGGGGTTATCTATCACCTCAGGCAATTATCATTTCTTTATGCGAGGAACATTCCAATTCCACTCTTTCCGTTATTTTAAAGTAGATCATAACTTGTTGATCATAGTCACTTGGTTGTTCTATCAAATTTTGTTCCTTCTGACTAACAATAGTTTTGTACCCATTAACCATCTCCACTTTATCCCCACCTCCCCAGTATCCTTCCCAGCCTCTGGTAACCGTCATTGCACTGTCTCTGTGAGGTCAACTGTTTTTAATAACTAGCTCCTACCTATGAGTGGCTAATTTCATGAACTTGTTCTCCAGCTCCACTCATGTTGCTGATAAGGGCAGACTTTCATTCATTTTTGTAGCTGTATAATATCCCATTGTGTGTGTACCACAATTTCTTTATCCATTCATCATTGATGGACATACTTAGGTGGATTCCAAATCTTGGCTATTCTGCCACAATAAACATGGAGGGCAGATATCTTTCCTATTTACTGAATTCCCCTCCTTTGGATATATACTTACCCACCAGTGGGATTTTAGAGGCATATGGTAATTCTATTTTTAGTTTTTTGAGGAAACTCCATAATATTATCCACAGTTGTTGTACTAATTTACATTCATCACAACAGGGTATGAGGGTTCCCCTTTCTCTATATCTTTACCAGCATTCATTATTCTTTTTTTTTTATTTTTTCTTTTTCATTATTCATTTTATCTTTCTGATGAAAGCCATTTTAACTGGGGTGACATGATATCTCAGTGAGTTTTCATTTGCATTTCTCTGATAACCATTGTGATGTTGAACATTTTCTCATATCCCTGTTGATCATTTGTTTGTCTTCTCTGAGAAATTTCTTTTTTTTGTTGTTTATTTTTATATATACATGTATTTATTAAGTTTCCATTTTTTTTGCCTTCACAAAATTAAAACTTAAAATTTAATAAGAATAACAATGTTTAAGATAAAGACTGGAAACAAAAACCTCATAAAGAACGAACAAACATAAATACAGTCAGAAAAGGAATCAGACAAATGCTACATCAAAATATTAAGAAATAATAATAATAATGATGATGATACAAAGAAAGTAGCATTCATGTTGTCAAATAAGAGTATGTCTATTATAGAATGCTTTGACTCTGAGATTCAGTATGGAGTCATCAGTTAACTTCTTTTTTTTTTTTTAAGTCTCAAAAAATAGACAACTAATTTATAAATAAAAGATAATTTTGAAAAACAGATCATGCCAAATCTTATAGACAATAGAAAAAGAAGAAATACTTTAAAATCATTCTACTTGATCTGGGTACACCTGATATTAAAATTGGAGAAAATATATTATTGTAAAGGGGAAATTACAAACATATGTCACTTATAAATGAGGATGCAATATCCTAAACAACATATTAACAAGTTGAATTAAAAATTAATGTTTAAGTAACATACTTTGGTCAATATTAAATCCACTTTATGTGAGCATTAGTCACTATTTTCTTTTCTTCTCTTTTTTTTTCCTTTTCCTTTCCCTCACCCCTTTCCTCCTTCTCTGTCCGGTCTCCCCTTCCCCCATTTCTTCTCTGAGAAATTTCTTTTGAGATCCTTTGCCCATTTTTGAATTAGATTATTTGTTCTTTTACTATTGAGTTTTAGAGCTCCTTATATATTGCAGTTATTAATCCTCTGTCATATGGGTAGTTTGCAAATATTTTCTTCATTCTGCGTGTTGTCATCTCACCTTGTTGACTATTTCCTTTGCTGTGCAGAAGCTTCGTAGCTTGATGTGATCCCATTTGTCCAATTTCTTTTTAGCTGCCTGTGCTTTGGGAGGCATTAATCAAGAAGCCTTTGCCCAGACTAATGTCCTGAAGCATTTCCTCAATGTTTTATTTTAGTAGTTTAATAGCTTCAGGTCTTAGATTTAAGGCTTTATTTTATTTGAATTTTGGATAAAGGTCTACTTTCATTCCTCTGCGTATGGATATCCAGTTTTCCTAGCACCATTTATTGAAGAGACTGTCCCTTTCCCCACTGTGTGCTCCTGACACTTTTGTTGAAGGTAAGTTCACTATGAATTTGTGGATTTATTTCTAGTTTCTCTATTCTGTTCCACTGTTCTATGTGTCTGCTTTTATATTGATATCATGCAGTTTGGGTTACTACCGCTCTGTAGTACAATTTGAAGTCAAGTAATGTGATACCATCAGTTTTGTTCTTTTTGCTCAGGTTGGTCTTGACTATTCTGGGTCTTTTCTAGTTCAATATAAATATGTAAATTGTGAGATCATTTTTTCTAGATATGTGAAGAATGTCATTGGTATTTTAATGAGAATGTATTAAATCTGTAGACTTCTTTGGGTAGTATGGAGTTTTTAACAATATTGATTCTCCAATCCATAAGCATAGACTGTCTTTTACTTTATGTGGCCTCTTCAATTTCTTTCATCAATGTTTATAGTTTTCATTATGTAGATCTTTTACATCTTTGGTTAAGCTTATTTTTATTTTATTGTTTTATTTTATTTGTAGCTATTATAAACAGGATTACTTTCTTAGTTTCTTTTTCAGATCATTTACTGTCAACATATAGAAATGCTGCTGATTTTGTATTTGATTTTGTGTACTACAACTTTACTGAATTTGCTTGTCAGTTCCAATAGATTTTGTAGAGTCTTTAAGTTTCTCTAGATAGAAGATCTTATCATCTGCAAACGAAGATAATTTGACTTCTTTCCAATTTGGATGTAATTTATTTCTTTCGCTTGTCTGATTGCTCTAGCTAGAACATACGGTACAGAGTTGAATAACACTGGTGAAAGTGGGTGTCCTTGTCTTTATTTCAGATCTTAGAGAAAAGGCTTTCAGTTTTTCCTCCTTTGATAGGCTATCAGCTGCGAGTTTCTCAAACATGGTTTTTATCATGCTGAGGTAAGTTCCTTCTGTGCCAAGTTTTTTGAGAATTTTTGTCATGAAGGGATGATCAATTTTATTGAATGCTTGGTGTTTGTTCTTTTTTCTGTTGCTATGATGTATCTCATAGATTGATTTGCATATGTTGAACTATCCTTGCATTCCTGGGATAAATTCCACTTGATCATGATGAATAATCTTTTAAATGAATTGTTGAATATGGTTTACTAATGTTTTATTGAGGATATTTTGAATGTTCGTTCATCAGAGATTTCACCTATCATTTTCTTTTTGTGTGTGTCTTTGCCTGTTTTTGGTATCAGGGTGATAGAGGCCTTATAGAGTTTTTTTTTTTTATTAAATTATAGCTGTGTACATTAATGAGATCATGGGGCACCATTCACTAGTTTTATAAACAGTTTGACACATTTTCATCACACTGGTTAACATAGCTTTCCTGGCATTTTCTTAGTTATTGTGTTAAGACATTTATATTCTACATTTACTAAGTTTCACGTGTACGCTTGTAAGATGCACCACAGGTGTAATCTCACCAATCACCCTCCTTTGACCGATACTTGGAAGCATGTCACCTTCCAAGACTTAGCCAGAATCAAGTGGAAATATTGAACAGGCCCATATCAAGTTTGGAAATAGCATCAATCTTACAAAACCTCCCTAAAAAGAAAAGCCCACGACCAGATGGCTTCACGTCAGAATTCTACCAAACCTTTAAAGAGGAATTAGTACCTATATTACTCAACCTGTTCTGAAAGGTAGAAAAAGAAGGAAGACTACCCAACATGTTCTATGAAGCAAACATTACTCTGATCCCCAAACCAGAAAAAGACCCACCAAGAAAAGAAAATTATAGACCAATATCACTAATGAATATAGATGTAAAAATATTCAACAAGATCCTAACAAACAGAATCCATCAACACATCAAACAAATTATACATCATAACCAAGTCAGTTTTATCCCAGGGTCTCAAGGCTGGTTCAGTATACATAAATCTATAAGTATAATTCAGCACATAAACAAATTAAAAAACAAAGACCACATGATTCTCTCAATTGATGCAGAAAAAGCTTTTGATAATATCCAGCATCGCTTCATGATCAGAACACTTAACATAATTCGTATAGAAGGGACATTTCTTAAACTGATAGAGGCCACCTATAGCAAACCCACAGCCAATATCATATTGAATGGACTTAAATTGAAATCATTTCCACTCAGATCAGGATAACACCTCA
This sequence comes from Loris lydekkerianus, assembly GCA_963574355.1. Lineage (NCBI taxonomy): Eukaryota > Metazoa > Chordata > Mammalia > Primates > Lorisidae > Loris > Loris lydekkerianus. Next base: position 68,461 of record CAUYPK010068766.1, read on the forward strand.
TATATCTGGAAAACACCAGGGATTCTACTACAAAACTCTTAGAAGTGATCAAGGAATACAGCATTATCTCAGTTTACAAAATCAACATTGATAAATCGGTAGCCTTTATATATAGGATGAGTTAGCAAGTCTTCTCTCCTCCTCAATTTTGGGGAGTATTTCAAATAGGAAGGGTATTAGTTTTTCTTTGAATACTTGGTAGAATTAAGCAGTAAAGCCCTTGGATCCTGGGGTTTTCTTTGATGAGGGACTTTTTATTCCTGCTTCTATCTTGTTACTTGTTATTGCTTGTCCTCGTTATCTAGGCTTTGGATTCCTTCTTGGTTCAATCTTAGTAGGTTGTGTGTCTAGGAATCTATCTATTTCTTCTAGGTTTTCAATTTATTGGCATATATTTGCTCAAAGTAGTCTCTAACGATTCTTTGGATTTCTGTAATCAGTTGTAATGCCTCTTTTATCATGTCTAATTTTTTTTTTAATCTTCTCTATTTTTTTTTTAATTTTGGCTAAAGGTGTGTCAAAATCATTTATCTTTGGAAAAAAACAACTTTTCATTATGTTGATCTTTTGCATTTCCTTTTTGTCTCAGTTTCATTTATTTCTTCCCTAATCTTTATTATTTCTTGTATTTTAGTAATTTGGGGTTTGTTTTACTCTTGCTTTTCTCTATTTCTTTGAGATGCATTGTTAGCTTGTTTATTTGATCTTTTCTACTTTTGTAATTTAGGCACTTATTCCTATAAAATTTTAAACTGTTGTGCTTTCATTTTCATTTGCTTTGATACATTTTTAAATTTTCTTCTTAATCTCTTCATTGATTCACTGGTTATTCAGAAGATTATTGTTTTATTTGTTTATGTTTGTATAGTTTCCAATGTTCCTTTTCCTATTGATTTCTAGTTTTACACCACTGTGGTCAGAGAAAATACTTAAAATAATTCTCACATTTTTTAGTTTTTTAAGACTTTTTTAGGAGTCTAACATATATCCTATCATCCATGAGATGAGAAGAAATTGTCTATCAATACCTTTCAGGTCCATTTGGTCTACAGTGTAGATTAAATACAATGTTTCTTTGTTGATTTTTTTTTTCAATTTCCAATGCTGAAAGTGGTATGTTCAGGTCTCCAACAACTATTACATTGGGTTCTATTTCTCTCTTTAGCTCTGAAAATATTTGCTTTAATATATCTGGGTGCTCCACTGTTGGGTGCATATATATTTAGAACTGTGTTATCCTCTGGTTGAATTGATCCCTGTATGAACTTCATTATCTCTTTTTATAGTTTTTGTCTTGAAATTTATTTATCTCATAGAAGTATAGCTATCCCTGCTCTTTCTGGGTTTCCATTTGCGTGGAATATCTTTTTTCCATCACATTTTTTTTTTACTTTATGTGTGTCTTTATAGGTGAAGCCTATTTCTTGCAGACTACATATAGTTGACTCTCATTTTTTTTAACCATTCAGCCACTCTATCTTCTTATTGGAGAGTTTAGTTCATTTACATTCAACATTATTGTTGTTACGTAAGGATTTACTACTGCCATGTTGTTATTATATTTAATTTCTTGCTGTTTTATGGTCCTCTTTTTCTTTCTTACTTCATTTCTGTCTCCCTTTGTTTAAAGTGATATTCTCTGGTAGTATGTTTAAATTTTTTGTTTTTTAGTTTTATGTACTTCTTACAGGTTTTTGGATTTGAGGTTACCATGAGTGTTACAGAAAAAATTTATGACCTACTATTTTAAACACATGACAACTCTGCTTACATATATATATGTGCATATATATATACATATATATATACATATATATATACAAAGATAACTTTAACAAAAATTTTACCCTTTAACTCCATCTATCCTAGTTTTTAGCTTTTTGTTGTTTCTATCCATATCTTTTTTATACTATCTATCTCTCAAAAAATTATTGTCATTTTGATAGGTTTATCTTTTAGTCTTCCTACTTGAGATAGATATGGTTCACACGCCACAATTGCAGTAGTAGACTATCCTGTATATGTGTCCTTACTATTACCAGTGTTATATACCTCCAGATGATTTCTTGTGGTTTATTAACATCCTTTCTTTCAGACTGAAGAAATTTGAGCATTTCATGTACAACAGGTCTGGTGTTGATAAAGCCATCAGCTTTTGTTTGTCTGGAAAACTATTCTTTTTAATTTCAGATTAATATGAGGGCACAAACAATTAGGTTACATCGTTTGTGTTTGTTAGGTGAAGTTCAAGTTGTAGTTGAGCCCTTCACCTGGGGGATATGCTGTATATCCTTACATTGTGCCGATTAGGTGATAGCTTACCAAACCCTTCTTTCCCTCTTCTCTGTCCTCTACTGGAATTTAATTTTGTTTTTCCCTCATGTGGGGATGTAGTTGTTTATCTATTTCTTTCATATTAGTATTGTATACATTGGATACTTACTATTGCATTCTTGTGATACTTTACTAAGAAAAATATTCTTCAACTCTGTCCACCTTTTGTTAATACAAAAGATGTAAAGTCTCTCTTTTCATGGCTGACTAGTATTCTATGGTAAACATATAACACAGTTTATTAATCTATTCCTATTATGGGCACTTGCATTGATTCCACATCTTGGCAATTGTGACTTGAGCTGCAATGAACATTCTAGTGTAAATGTTCTTAGGGTAAAATGATGTTTTTTCTTCTGAGTAGATACCTAATAATGGGTTGCAGGATCAAATGGAAGGTTTACTTTTAGCTCTTTGAGGATTCTCAAAGGGGTTATATACTTCTTTCCAAAGGGGTTATATTAGTTTGCAGCCCCATCAACAGTGGAAAAGTGTTACCTTCTCTCTACATCCATGCCAGCCTCTGTAGTTTTGGGCCTTTTTGATGTAGGCTATTCTCAGTGGAGTTAGGTGATATCTCAGGGTGGTTTTGATTTGCATTTCTGTAATGATTAGGGACAATGAGCATTTTTTTCATGTGTCTGTTGGCCAATTGTCTATTTTCTTCAGAGAAGGTTCTGTTCATGTCTCTTGCCCAGTTATAAATGGAATTGTTTGTTCTTTCCTTGTTAATTAGTTCGAGTTCTCTGTAGATTCAAGTTATCCTCCCTTTGTCAGATTGGTAGCATGCAAATCTAGAGGCATCACATTACCAGACTTCAGGTTATACTACAAGCCTACAGTGATCAAAATAGCATGATACTGGCACAGAAATAGAGATATAGATCTATGGAATAGAGAACCTAATGATGAACCCAGCCACATGTCACCATCTGGTCTTTAATAAACCAAACAAAAGCATATACTGGAGAACATAAGGTCTATTTAATAAATGGTGCTGAGAGAACTGATTAGCCACATGTGGAAGACTGGGGCTGGATCTGCACCTCTCACCACTTTCAAAACTTGACCGTCATTGGATAAAATATTTAAATTTAAGACATGTAATGATAAAAATTCTAGGAGAAAGTGTGGAAGAGCTCTTAACAACATTGGCCTAGGAAAAGATTTAATGAAGAAAACCTCCTTGACAATTGCAGCAACACCAAAAATAAGTGAATGATCCACTAAAAAGCGTCAGCTAAGGGTAAAACAACTAAAGCAAGCAGACCACCTTCAGGATAGGAAAGTATTTCTTCATGTTTGAAGTGTATTTTTGTAGGATATAATAGTATAGATCATTTTCCTTTCAGCACTTTAAATATGTCATGCCACTCTTTCTTGGCTTATCCTTACAAGCTTCCACTGAGAAGTCTGCTCCCACATGTATTGGGGCACCTTTTTTTTCTTTTTCTTGTTTCCCTTAGGACTTTTCTTTTATCCATTACCTTTGGGAGCTTGATTATTAAATGCCTTGAGGTAGCCTTATTTGGGTTAAATCTTCTTGATGTTCTATTACCTTCTTGTACCTGAATATTGATATCTGTCTCTATGTTTGGAAAATTCTGTTATTAATTCTTTAAATAAACTACCCCAATATCTCTCTCTACTTCCTCTTTAAGGCCAATAAATTTTAGATTTATCCCCTTTGAGGCTATTTTTTAGATGTTGTAGGCATGTTCATTTTTTCTTTTTTAATTTTTCTTTTTCTCTTCTGACTGTGGATTTTCAAATAGTCTGTCTTCAAGCTCACTAATTCTTTCTTGTGTTTGGTTAATTCTGCTGTTGGGAGACTGTGATCCATGTCTCAGTTTGTCAACTAAGTTCTTAAGTTTCAGAATTTCTGCTTGATTTTTTTCTTACTATTTCAATTTCTTTGTTAAATTTCTCCAATAGAACTCTGAACTCCTTCTACCTTGTCTTGAAATTCATTGATCCTCCTCAGGACAATTATTTTGAATTCTTCATCTGAAAATTCACATGTCTTCCTCACTCCAGGTTGGTCACTGGCACCTTATTTAATTCATTTTGTGAGTTCATGTATTCCCAGATATTTTCAATGTTTATGGATATTAGCCAATATCTGTGCATTGAAGAGATAGGTATTTATTTTAATCTTCACAGTCTGGGCTTGTCTGAACCCATCCTTCTTGAGAAATTTTTCCAGATATTTAAAGGGAATTGAGTGTTGTGACCTAAAAGCCTTTGGTCACTGTAGCCATATCAGCACAAGGGGTGCCCAAGACCATCAATGGTGTGACTCTTGCAGTCTCCTAGTGGTACCTTGGTGGACTTAGATAAGATATTGGAGGATTCACTGGATTTTCAGGCAAAGTCTTTCATTCTCTTCCCTCACAATCTGTGCTGAGATGTTGAAAATTGGGGGAGGAGTGACATGGGCACTTCCTTGTGCCACCAGCACCAGGTTATACCTATACCCTGACCTGTCTCCCTCAAAGCCTGTGGTGATTATTACCTGGCTACCCCTGATGCTTATTTAAAGCCAAAGAGCTCTTTATTCACAGACGGTGAGTTCTGCCAGGACTGGGTCCTTCCCTTCAAGGAAGCATGTTTTCTTTTGACCCAGAGTCCAGAAATGCCATCCGAGAGATAAGGCCTGGACTTGGGAGCTTCAGGAATCTACTTGGTACTTTATTTTACTGTGGCTGAGCTGGTACCCAAGTTGTAAAACAATGTCCTCTGAATTCTTCTCTTTCCTTTCCCCATGTGGAAGAATATTCTTCCTGCACTGCACTGCCTAGAGTCAGGGAGAGGAAACACAGGCTTGGCCTCCACTTCTGGTGTCTGAGGGTCACAAGCACCCCAGCAAGTCCCTTACTCGGCCAGCTCAGCCACAGGAGTGGCTCAAGCACTGTAGTCTTTGTGACCTGCCTACATTATGAATTTAGTCCAGGTACCTGGCTGATTTTTATTAGCAAATGGTGGGGCTAGCTGGAACTCGAATTTCAGGGCAGAGGATGAAAAAACTTTATATTTGAGGGAAAACATTAGTCTGTACATGCAAGAATCTCAAGAGGATAAACTAAAACAGAGCCAAACCAAGGTACTTCAATTCAAACTGGTAAAAGCCAAAGAGAGAAAAATCTTGAATGCAGCAACAGAAACATGATTTATGATGAAGAAAGATAGAGAATAAGATGAAGCTGACCTATCATCAGAAACTATGGAAGTCAGTGAAATGGCACATTTGAAATGCTGGGAAAAAAAAAAAAACATAAATTGGGATATCCAACCTGTGGCCCATGAGCCACATGCTGAAGTTTTGAAAATGTCTTTTGCCTTTTTTTTTTTTTTTTTTTGGTGCTAATCAGCTTCCATTAGTGTTTATATATTCAGTGCATGCCCCAAGACATTCTCCAAAGTGTAACAGAGAGGAAAAAAAAAAAAGGTTTGACACTCCTGCACTCTTACATTCAGCAAAATTCTCCCTTGAAAATAAGTTAGAAACTAAAGCCTTACAAGATTAATAAGAACTGAAAGTGCTCTACTAAACATTCCATACCAACAACAACAACAACAACAAAATGCTTTGAAAGAGTCCACCAGGCTAAATGAAAGGTCACTAGATACTAACTCAGTTCCATATAAAACAATAAAGAACACTGGAAAATCTAACTATTTAGACAAATATGGAAGACAGTACAGTGAATTTCTGTTTGCAACTCCATTCTTAGCTCTGATTTAAGGACAACTACATGAAGGACCCTGCAATTATAAATCTAGGATTTATATTATTCCTTAGACAATAATAGAATAGAATTAAAAATAAATAACATATAGAAAACTAGGAAAAGCACAAATATTTGGAAATTAAATAACATAATCTTAAACAACCAATGTATCAAAGAAGAAATCACAAGGTGAATGAGGAAATACTTCAAGGAGTAAGAAAATGTAAACACAAAATAACAAAACCTGTCCAATGCAACAAAAACAGTGGATGTTTACAGCAGTAAACTAAACCCCAAGCAAACAGAAGTAAAGAAATAATAAAGGTTAGAATGGAATGAAAGGGAAGAAACTAGAAAAACAATAGAGAAAATCAATAAAGCAAAGTTGATTCTTTGAAAAGATCAACAGAAAGAACAAAACTTTATACTGACTAAAAAAAGAAAAAGAAAAAGAAAAATAGAAAGACTACTGATATTTCTAAAACCAGGAATGAAAGAGGAGGAGATATTACTGACCTACCAGAAATAAGACTGATTATAAGGGAATACTATGAATAACTCTATGCCTGATAATTTATATGAAAAACACAAATACCAAAATTCATGAAAATGGATACAGGTCATCTCAATAGGTCTATATCTATTAAGGAAATTTATTTATTTGTTTGTTTGTTTATGTATTTATTTAATTTCAGATTGATATGAGAGTACAAATGCTTAGGTTACATTGTTTTCATTTCTAAGGTAAAGTTCAAGTTGTAACTGAACCCTTCACCCTGGGGTGCAAGTTGGACACCCTCACATTATGCACATTTAGGAAACTTAATAATCAATAACCACAAAAGAAACACCAGTCTCAGGTAGTATCACTGTTTAAATCAACCAATCAGTTAGAAAAGAAATGATAGCAATTTTCCACAGTATCTTTTAGAAAACAGACACAGAAGCAAAATTTTTATCTTATACCCTGATATCAATACCAAATAAATCCAAGAAGGGTGCACTATAGGCTGACATCTCTCATGAACATAGATGCAGAAATCCTCAACAAAATATTAGCATATTGAATCTGTTAATGTGTGAAAAATATTATACAGTATGACCAAGTGGGATTTAACCCGGGACAAAGACTGGTTCACATTCAAAAATCAATTAATATAATCTCTTTATCAACAGCTAATAAAGAAAAAATCACATGATCCTATCGATAGATGCAAAAAAAGCCTTTAACAAAAGCCAATATCCAATCCTCATTTGTGATAAAAATTCTTAGGAATTGAACAATTAAGGAAATGGATAGTGGATAATGGGAAACCACATTTCTCACTGTTGACTAGGAATTTATAGATCAGCAAAAGAGAATCCAGAATGATCTCTACAGTAATAGGTCAGGGTTAGAGACATCAGTACAATTTTTTGTTTAGTTTATTGTAGATACAGATTGTTACATATACACATATTTATAGACATGTAAACGTACCAAGGTTAGTATACACGCACTTATTTCCTTGCTCTGAGAAGGTCTAAGTATAAAGACGTGCCACGAGAAGCAAGGATACGGTAGTGCAAATAAATGAAATATAATATCCTGCATGGTGTTCTGGAAGTGGCAAAGGGCATCAAGCAAAACACAGGAAATCTGACTACAGCATTCACTTTAGTTCATAATAATGTATCAATACTGGTATTGTAACAAGTATATCATAATAATGTAAAATGCTAATGAGAGAGGAAATAGGGTATGAAGTATATGGAAACACTACTATTTTCTGAAGTTTTCCAGTAAATCTAAACTTCTTGAAATATGGTCTGGTTTTTAATGGAAAAATAAACTCTTTAAAAAATTTTAAAGTAAAAATAAAAGTGTCTTTCACAGAGTTTTTTTTTAATTTTGATGGAGTACATTTTATTATTTTTTCTATATTGTTGTTTATAGACTGTATATATGATAAGTTGTACTGATTGAATTCCTAATGCCAAACCTTTCATTCCTTGGATAAGGACCACTTGCTCATAACACACGATCTTTATTTGATTAGATTTATTAAAATTGTGTTTAAAATTCTTGTACCGTATTTATTAAGGATTTTGCTCTGTATGTTTTTTCTTGTGACGTCATTCTTTGGTGTTGCCATTGGAGTAATATTGGTCTCACAAACATGTTCACAAGTATTTCTTCTTCTCAATTATCTGGAAAGGTTAGTGTACAATCTGTGTGATTTCTTCCTAAAATATTTGACATAATTCACCAGTGAAGCCCTCTTGACCTGGAGATTTCTTTGTTACAAGATTTTAAACTATCAATTCAGATTTTAAAATAAATGTAGAACAATTGAAGCTTTATTTGTTTTTGAGCGAGCTTTGATAGGTTTGTGTCTTTCAAAGAATTTTTTCACTCCATCTAAGTGATCAAATTTATAGGCACAGAGTTTTTAAATTTTTGTATCATCTTTTTAATGGGTGTACATCTATAGTGGTGCCTTTACTCATTGTTGTTATTTGTAATTGATGCCGTCTCTGTTTTATTTTTGATCAGTCTTGGTAATGGTTTATACCTCATATGATATTGCAAACTAATCAGCTTCCGGTTTTATCCATTTCTTTTATTGCTTTTTCTCTTTTTTATTACACTGTTTCCTTTTCTTTTATTATTTCCTTTTATGTGCCTATTTAGAGCTTCTTTTTCTCTTCTTTTTCAGGTTTTTTAAAGATAATATCTAAAGTATTGATTTGAGCCTTTTTTTCTAATATAAGTATGTAATATAAGAAAGTTTGCTGTATTTTCTGCTTAAATTGATTCCACAGGTTTTGATGTGTCGGGTTTTTGTTTTCATAAATATAAAAATATTTTCTAGTTTCCATTTTTATTTCTTCATGGGCTCTTGGGTTATAGAAAAGTACGTTAATGAACTTCCATAATTTGGGGATTTTTCAAATATCTTTCTCTTCTTAATTTCGAATTCAATTCCACAGTAGTAAAAGGCTATATTTTGTATAATTTGAATTCTTTTATATTTATCAAGACTTGTTTACCTCCCAGAGCATCAATTTGGAAAATATTCTGTGTGGACTTGTAAATATTGTGCATTCTGATCTTACTGAGAGGAGTGCTTTCTAATTGACAATTAGGTAATTTTGATTTTCTTACTGATCTTCACTCTACTGATTCAATTGATTATTGAGAGAAGAGTGATAAATCACCAGCAAGACTTGGAATTCAGTTACCACCCCTTCCAGTTTCATCAGTTTTTGCCTCCTGTGTGTTAAAGTTCTGTCATTAGATGCATGAACATTTATAGTTGGCATATCCTATTTATGAACTGACCCTTTTATTATTATTAAATTACTCTTTTGTCCTTCTGCAAATATTATTCACTTGGACATTTACTTAGTCTGATATTAATATAGTTACTCCAGCTTTCTTTTATTAGTATTATCATGTTATATATTTTATTATTCTTTTACCTTTACCCCATTTATTTATATTTTAGGAGTGTTTTTCTGGAACTAGTATATAGTTGAGTCATACTTTTTATTTAATCTAAAAATATCTGCCTTTTATTAATGATTAAAGTGTTTAATGTGATATGTGGTGGTCAAAAATATTTTATCTCTTTGTTATTCTAATTGCTCCATCTGTTTTTTCCTTCTTTACCCTCTTTCAGCCTTATTTTCTGTTAATCAAATATCTAAAGGTTTACTATCTGTTTTGTTGGCTTATATTCTCTTTCTCTCTCTCTTCTCTTTCTTTCCCCATCTTCTCCATATTTTCTTTAAAATTTATAGTCTGTGTTTAACTCATTATAGACTACATTCAAGTGGTAACATGATGAAGTATGTTCCTCTCTGTGACCTTTGTGCTATTGCTGCCATACATTTTATGTCCACATGTTAAACAACTCACAATAAATATTTTTCTGCATGTATTTACATAACCTTACTTTTTTAGTCTATTGCTATATTATGTTACATGAATCTTAGTTGATAAACCCCACTTTATTATGTACTGTCAATTTTATATACTGTTGGATTTTATTTGTTAATATTTTGCATCCATGTTCATAAGAAATATTGGCAGAAGGTTATACATAGTTTCCAAACTTTATTATTCATACCTTATATACAGTAAAAAAAGAAAAAAACACTATGCTTTATACAATCTATTATCTTTTATAGAAATTTAAAAAGAGAAAAATTATATCTGTTCCAGTAGGTTCTTTCTTTTATGTATAGCCAGTTTTCTATCTGGTGTCATATTTCTCTTGCATGAAGAATTTCATTTAGTATTTTCTGTAGGGGAGGTCTGCTAAAAAGTCTACTCTCTGATTTTGTTTCATAGAAAAACATTTATTTAGCCTTCATCTGTGAGAAATATTTTCTTTGTGATTATAATTATAAGTTAACAGTTTCATTACTTTTCTTCACTTTAGAGGTGTCACTTCATTGTCCATTAGCATTTGTGGTTTGCAAGGAGCAATTTTGTTATTCTTATATTATCTTTGTTCCTATTTAAGTAATTTTTCCATTTTATTTACTGCCTTCAAGATTTTCTCCTCTTCTTTAATTTTTAGCAGTTTGACTATTATTTGTCTAAATTTGTTTTTCTTTTTATTTATTCTTCCTGCTATTCAGTAAGATCTTGTAGAACTGTGTTTTATGTCTTTCATTCAAATCATGAAATTCTCAGCTATTATTTCCTTAAGTATTTTTTTCTGGCCTGATTTTTCTTCCCTCCTTCTGGAAGTCCAATTGCTTGAAATTGGCCCTCTGCTCTTAGATACTCTCTTCCTTCTTCTGTTGCTTCTCCTCCTCCATTATTTTTTTCCTCTTCCTTTCAATTTAAATAATTTCTATTAACCTGTATCCAAGTTCACTAATTATTTCCTCTGCTTATCAGCCTGTTAAAAAAGTTATCATTTCTGTAATGTTTCCATTTTTATTTCATCTATCTCATAGTTTTCATCTTCATTGCTGAAATCCCCCCATCTTTTCATGCATGCTGTCTCTCTATGAGATCCTTTAATATATTAATTATAGTTGTTTTAAAGTCCTTGTCTAATACTTCCAATAGTACTCACCTCTGAGTCTTGTTCGGTTGAGTGTCTTGTCTTTAGACAAGATTTATATAAATGTATATATATATATATATATATATATATATAATAACTTTTATTGAATGGTGATTGTTATTTACAGAAGAGAGATTGAAGTAAATTATATGTATATCTGGAAATGGGTATGCCCCTTCTACTGTTAGGTCTGTAGTATTGTGTGTTGAGTCAATCTAGTCTGGAGCTGAATTAGGTTTTATATTGTTATGGTGATTAACTTCCTGTATCCTCTGTTGCTCATGTAAGGCTTCTGGTGGGCAGGGTTTTTCTCAGATCTTCTCTGGCTCCTGCCTTAGGTAGACTTGTGCACCTGCACCTCAAGATGGGGCTTTCTCAAAACACCTTCCCTTGTGGCAAAAAACACCTCACCAGGCAGGGTCTAGAGCACAGGGAGGTTTCCTGCCCTCTACCTCCCATTCATGCAAACTGAACTGTGCCTTGTATAGAGCAGGTTTTCAGCTACTGTATCAGAAATAGGTGGCTGTTGCCTAGTGTTTGTCAAGTGTAGAGGGATAGATTTTCTATGCCTCTCACATTGGCAGTCAATGCTTTTCCAGTGGCAAGCGAGAGCCAAGTGAATGGTAATTTTGACTATGTCTTCCTCAGAGACACATAGCTTTAGTCTTATGTTCAAAGAAAGGTCAAAATTGGGTCATGGATGGGCCTTCACCCCTCTTCTAGTGGAATATATAGGCTTTGTTTTGTGTCACTAGGAGGTGTGTGGCATAGGGGGTTCTGTACTGGTCTCTAGGAGCCAAGTGATGACCATCTGGCACTCATGTAGGGCCCGAGGCATGGAAGCTTTGCTGGGTAGTCTAGCTCCACCCTCAAACCTTGGCAAGTCCGACAGGCCCAAGACACTGAGGAGGTCCTAGAGAGAAACCACCAGAGGTCTATGGAAACAAACCTTATTAATGGGTGAAGACTCACCCTGCCTAGGTCTAGGCAGCCCAAGGATTCTAAGGTATAATGCTTGCCCTTACTCTGTCCCTAAGAATCTGAAAAACACTTTGTTCTATTCTTATTCTATTTTACGGTGACCACCCCTTCCCCACATACGGCCAAAGATGTAACCTTTTGTGGGATCTGTCTCTCCTCAGAGGAGCTCGTTGCCTTTTTCCTTTTGGAATTCTGTAATCTATATATCATACGTACTCATATTTTGCCTGTATAATGTGCTCCCGTGTATAATGCACTCCCGTGTTTTTGGCCTAAACCTTAAGGAAAAAAATCTTTCATTTTAATTTTTTAATTCAAAGTCAAAGTTTAAACCTTGCAGTGTTCAAAAGCTGTTTTGACATTTCCCAGGGGATTTTCCAATAATTTTTATAAATATATCAACTAGACTACTAAGCTCCCACCTAAAGTGTATGAAGAGGAATGCGTCATTCTTTATTGGACAAAAAGGCTTTCATTGCAAGTTTGTCGTAAGTTCAACCAAACCAATTACCATGTTCTGTTATTTTGCATACTGATATTGTTATTGCTTTCTGAGCTATACTTTTAATGAATATGCATAAATAAAAGAATTAAGAACATTTATACAGACATGGAGTTAGTGTTGCTCATTTATAATGTGTGTCCTATTTTCCTCTCAAAACTTTGAGCAAAAAACAAGTGTACACTATACACAGCAAAATACCATAGTTCTTTTCTTTTTCTTTCTTTCTTTTTTTTTTTTTTTACAAAACTCTCCATTAGACTTTTAAAATATTATACAGATTACAATTTTTTCTCATTATTAGCATAAGAGTAACATTATCTTGCAGATTTTAAATATCCTAAGGAAATGGCAGAACCATTCTTGATAAATTCTCAAGTTCAGACAAATCCCATCCTGCCTCCCCTGAATGTTTTTTGTTTATTGGCACTTTAGTGGAGCAGCTTTTTTTCCTCTCTGATTGTTCCCCCAAACCATTAACCTAGTGAAATGTATGTAAAAGACTTTCCTGAACGTTGGAGGAAAAGTAGAATTTACATTTCAGGAAGGCAAATAACTAAAATTTTAGCATCATCAAACCTTGGTTTAAAGTCTCATCCAGTTACCCTACAGTTACCAGGCTCTTATATAACCACCATTTTTAGAATATCTAATTCAGGGCTCTTCTGTATTTGTTCAGCATCCAGCCCTTTACCACTCACGCCACCTGCAAATTTTCCTCTCATTCCCTGTTTTCCCATGTTCTGGGAAATTTTTCTCAATTTAAAAAGTGGCATTTTAATCAGCAATCTTTGGATGCAAGCAAGGTAAATCCAACTCAATGTCTTTAATAGAAATTAATTTATTGGTGGCTTAGTAAATAAGCCACCAACATTGCTACTTCATATTGAGTTCCCTGGAGGTACAGCGTGTGGAACTGCATATGGAGAATGGATTAGTTGGTTCAAAATTCTGTACTAACAGGTATCTTTCTAATTATTGAATCGGCTTCCTTCTCTATCAGAAGAGCTTTCTCTAGGTGAAGGCAAAGATTAGAGTTATGTTCACCCTAAAGCAAGACTTCCCAGGATCATTACTCACAGCCCCTGCAATGATAAGGATTACAGTCTTATGTGCAATCCCAAAGATAGAACAAAGCCTCAGCACCCCCATAGCACAAGCCCAGGGGACAGAGAAAGGGTAATTTCCCAGATGGAGGACATTTAAACAGCAAAAGATATGTTCCAGATATTCTTTTTTTTTTTTTTATTAAATCATAGCTGTGTATATTGATATGATCATGGGGCATCATATACTAGCTTCATAAACCATTTGACACATTTTCATCCCAATATTCAACATAGCCTTCCTGGCATTTTCCCAGTCACCGTGGCATGACATTTACATGTCACATTTGCTGAGTTTCACCCTTGCCCTTGTGAGATGCCCCGTAGGTGTGATTCCACCAATACCCCTCCCTCAACCCCCCTCCCCCCTCCCTCTTCTCCCTTTCCCCCTTTCTCCTATTCTTAGGTTGTAACTGGGTTATAGCTTTCATGTGAAAGCCCTAAATTAGTTTCATAGTAAGGCTGAGTACAGTGGGTACTTGTTCTTCCATTCTTGGGATACTTTACTAAGAAGGATATGTTCCAACTCCATCCATGTAAAGATGAAAGAGGAAAAGTCTCCATCTTTCTTTAAGGCTGCATAATATTCCATGGTGTACATATACCACAATTTATTAATCCATCACCAACAAGAAATGCTGGAGCCCCGGTTGAAGGGCCCATAAACCGTGGTCCTCATTACTCCCACTGTACTCAATGTTGACGGCCTCCCCTCCTGGATACATGCATGTTCGCCTAGCTGACCCATTCACAATCAAAGAAGACTCCACTCCCCAGTGCAAACTCCAATGAAACCCTGATAACCCACTGAATCTCAAATTGCAGAAATGCCAGAATCATTGATGCCACCATATGTGTACCACTTACTAACTTATTCTGCCTTGCTGATTATACCCATCACCGGTAATCCTCATCGCCCCATTAAGATAACGTGGCTAGTTACAGATGCTAGCTCAGGGACAATGATCAACCAGACATCTGGATTTCACCCTAAGTGTACTTGGTTCCAGAAGCTCATAGTCGACCTATATAATCTGGTAGGGATTAGACCCTGCCCCTCAGGGTGGCTGTCTTATTGGTTCTGAAATACTCTAACCAAGTACTTTTATGTCTGCCCTGGTCACCTTCCTAATAAGTTTGGAGAAGCAAGTTCATGTCTGTGTTTCCACCAGGCAATTATGGTGAAACCCCTCAAGACAAAAATATTTGATTCAAGTAAAGAGGAAGGATGTTTGGAGAGAGCATACCTGTGCAGGAGGCCCCAAACCTGACACAGTCAATATCATCTTTATAGAGGAAGGGAAGCAAACGCAAGATTGGGAACTTGGCAAATGGCGGAGTGTGATACTGTACAATACACACAGCACAGACCCAGGTAATGTTTTCCAACTCAAAATCTTATACGCCCCTGTTAATAATAAGCCTTCTGCAGTGAGCCCTAATATAGTGCTTAAGCCTCCCACTGTAGTCACCCCTAAGTTCCATGACTCTACTGACTCCCCAGACCAAGCCTTCAGTACCCAAACTCTGACTAAGAACCCCACACCTGTGCCTACCACAGATCCCAATCCAGTTTTGAAATTGGTCATTGCTACATACCAAGTCTTAAATACTTCCAAACCAGACCTTACTAAGTACTGTTAGTTATGTGTAGAAGCCAAACTCCCATACTATGAGAGAATTGCCCTAACAAGCAAACCTAAGATCAGCTCCCAGGCTAGCAACTATCTTTGGCAACAGCCTAAACCCCGAGTCACCCTACAGTAAATTATAAGACAAGGAACCTATATAGATCAGACACCCCTCAATACCAACATCTATAATCAAACTCTCACCTGCAATAGGACTGTATATATAATTCCCACCAACAATTCCTGGTAGGCTTGCCCAAGACAGCTCACCCCATGTCTACATGGGGCAGTCCTTAATTTAACCCAGGGCTTTTGTGTCTTAACCCCCAAGCTGATTTATCCCTGAGAGGAGGACTTTTATGAGGCATATAAGTAAGCTGCAGGCACACTTATAAGAACCAAGAAAGAATCAGTCACAGCAATTACTAGCCATCCTCATGAGACTAAGTATAGCAGGAGCAGGCACAGGAATCTCATCAGTAGTCCAACAAGACAAGAATTATGGAGCTCTGCACGCTGAAATAGTTAGACATAGAAAAAAATAGAAAACTCCATTTCCCACCATCAAGAGTCCCTAACTTCCCTCTCTGAAATAGTACTCCAAAATAGGCAGGGGCTAGACTTACTGTTTCATCAGCAAGGTGAATTATGCACAGCCCTAGGAGAAGAATGCTGTTTTTATACTGACTACTCAGGAGTCATCAAACATTTCATGGAGTTAGTGAGAGAAGGACTCCACAAAAGAAAACTTGAGCAGGAACAGTCTAAGAGCTGGTATGAATCTTTGTTCAGCAAGTCACCCTGGCTCACAACTTTAATTTCAACCATAACAGGCCCACTTGTAATTCTATTACTACTGTTAATTTTCAGCCCCTGCATAATTAATAAATTACTGGCTTTCATCCAAGCACTATATCAAACATTAATACTGTTCAATTAATGGTTTTATGAGCACATTATACCCTCCACAGCACTGAATGTACCAGCAATGGCATAGAGTGAGGGCTCATTAAATGAACTGAAGACCCATGATTGGATCTTCTAGGGACAAGAGGGGAATGTAAAAACCAAGTTAACTTAATTTTGTTAAAATTAAATTCATCTTGTCCTTCAGTCTTCATTTTGCAGCTGCATACCAAAGATGTTAGGCAACCTCGTCCCTCCTCCACTCCCTGTTCTTGCCCCATGATCCACACCCTTGTGCAAGACCTGCTCCCAGAGATAATAACACTCTCCCAGATGGTCAAAGACAAGTGATCATTTTTCTAGACCCCCTATCAGCTCACGCCCGTGGCTCACCTCACTTCCTCTTTTTTTTTTCCTACTTGCAAGAAATATATTTATTTATTTATTTATTTTAAATTAAATCATAGCTGTGTACAGTGATATAATCATGGGGCATTATACACTAGCTTCATAGACCGTTTGACACATTTTCATCACACTGGTCAACACAGCCTTCCTGGCATTCTCTCAGTTATTGTGCCAAGACATCTACATTCCACAACCACAAATTTTTGCATATAATTTTTTAATATGCATCGCAGGTATAATTCCACCAATCCCCCTCCCTTCACCCACTTCTCTCTTCTCTCCCCTCCCTTTCCCCCTTCCACTTATTCTTAGGTTGTAACTGGGTCATAGCTTTTATGTGAAAGCCCCAAGTTAGTTTCATAGCAGGGCTGAGTACATTGGGTACTTTTTCTTCCATTCTTGAGATACTTTACTAAGAAAAATATGTTTCAGCTCCATCCATGTAAACATGAAAGAGGTAAAGTCCCCTTCGTTCTTTAAGGCTGCATAATATTCCATGATGCACATATACCATAATTTATTAGTCCATTTGTGGATCAATGGTCACTTGGGCTTTTGCCATGACTTAGGAATTGTGTATAGGGCGTTCATAAACAATCTGGTACAAATATCTTTTTATGATTTTTTTTGGTCTTCTGGGTAGATGCCCAGTAGAGAAATTACAAGATTGAATGTCAAATTTATTTTTAGATCTCTAAGTGTTCTCCATATATCTCTCTAAAAGGAATCTATTAATTTGCATTCCCACCAGCAGTGCAAAAGTGTTCCCTTTTTGGCCGGGCGTGGTTGCTCATGCCTATAGTCCCAGCACTGTGGGTGGACAAGGCGGGTGGATTGCCTGAGCTCAGAGGTTCAAGACCAGTATCAAAAGCAATGAGCCAGAGTAAGACCCTATCTCTAGTAACAACATCAAAAACAGCCAGACACTGTGGTGGGCGTCACCATGTAATTCCAGCTACTGAGAAGGCAAGGGGACAGAGCATAGCCAGAGGAAGAACATCTAAAAAGAAGAAGAAGAAGAAGAAGAAGAAGAAGAAGAAGAAGAAGAAGAAGAAGAAGAAGAAGAAGAAAATGAACAACAACAACAACAACAACAACAACAAAAGCACTTCAAACAAATGAGCAAGCTTAAATTAAAAAAAAAAAAAGAAAAGTGTTTCCTTTTCTCCACATCCTTGCCAACATCTCTGGTCTTGGGATTTTGTGATATAGGCCAGTCTCACCAGAGTTAGATGATACAAGAACACAGTAAGTAAAGCAAGCAAACATCCCTCAGAATTGAAGATCTTTGCAGGTTATGTTTCCAACAAGGTTTTAATAACCCCACAGAGAACTCAAACACATTAGCAAGAAAAGAACAAGAAATCCTATTGCAGCCTGGGCAAGGGATTTTAAGAGAAATTTCTCTTAAGAAGACAGGTGTAGAACCTCCAGACATATGAAAAAATGCTCATCATCTTTAATAATCAGACAAATGCAAACCTCCCTCCCTTTTTTTTCCCTTTCATGTGCTCTTAAAAACCTCCCTCCTTTTCGAGATCAGAGTTTCTCTGCTCTTCGGGCTGTGCCAGGGCCAGGGAGCCCAAGCTTGAGCTTGTAAATAAACAACCTCCTGCTTTTGTATTGGACTTGGTCTCTGTGTTATTTATTTGGGGGATCTTGTGACTTGGGCACAACAATATCAATGTATGAAATGGTAAGAACAGAGAAACCTCTCCAAATTAAAATTTTGGGAGCAGATGGCTTCATATAAGTATTCTACCAAACCTTTAAAAAGGAACTAGTACCTATATTACTTATTCTTTCCCCAAACATAGAGGAAGAATGACACTACCCAACACATTCAATGAAACAGACATTGCCTTGATCTCCAAATCAGGAAAAGACACAATAAGAAAAGAAAATTATAGACCAATATCTCTAAAGAATATTCATGCAAGAATATTCAAGAAGACCCTAGCAAGCAGAATTCAGCAATACATCAAAAAAAGTATACACCACAACCAAGTGTGTTTAATCCCAGAGTTTCAAGACTTGTTGAATATACATAAATTTATAAATACAATTCATCACATAAATGAAATTAAAAAAGACCATATACTTCTCTCACTTAATGCAAAGCTTTTGATATGATGCAGCATACTTTCATGATCATAATACTTAGAAAAATAGGTACAGAGTGGCGTCTGTGACTCAAAGACAAAGCATGCCAGCCCATTATATCAGAGGTGATTGGTTCAAATATGACCAAGGCCAAAAACTGCAAGGTTAAAAAAAAAAAAAAAAAAAAGAACGTACGAAAAGAAAATAAAAAGAAAACAGGTACAAAATAGACATATCTGAAACTTATAGAGCCAATATTGCATTGAATGGAGTTAAATTGAAATCAATTCCACTCAGATCAGAAACAAGGCAAGGTTGCCCATTGTCTTCCTGGCTTTTTTTCCATTGAAATTGATGTCTTAAACACCACAAACAGGGAAGAAAAGGTGTTCAAATCTATTCATCTAGGGTCAGAGGAGATCAAACTTTCAGTCTTCCCAGATGACATAATTGTATATCTGGAAAACCCCAGGGATTCTAATATAAAACTCTTTAAAGTGATCAAGGTTACAAAATCAATAATCACAAATTTTTATTCTTTATATAGACCAACAACAGTCAACTGAAAAAACAATCAAGAACTCTATTTCTTTTACAACAGTACCAAAGCAGATAAAATATTTGGGTGTTTACTTAACAAAGGACATGAAAGATTGCCTATGAAGAAAACTATGAAACACTAAGAAAGAAAATAGTGGAAAAACTTAGGAAATGAAACAAAAAATAACATGCTCATGGCTGGAAAGAATCAACATTGTTAAAAAGTCCTTACTATGCAAAGCAATATGCAATTCAATGCAATCCCTATGATAGCACAACTTTAATATTTTAAAGACCTAAAAAAAAAAAAAAAAAAAAAAAACAAAAAAAAAACTTTGTTTTATACAGAATCACAAAAAACCTTGAATATCCAAAATATTGCTCAGAAATAAAATCAAATCTAGTGGAATCCCACTACCAGACCTCAAACTATACTATAAATTGATAGTGATCAATAAAGTATGGTACTGGTACAAAACAGAGTGGTAAATATATGGAACCAAATAGAGAATCAAGAGATGAACCCAGCTAGTACCATTATTTGATCTATAAGCTAATTAAAAATATTCAGTGTATAAAATACTTTTTATTTAATAAATAGGGTTGTTTTAACTGGTTGGTGACCTGTAGAAGAGTAAAACTGGACCCGCACTTTTACTATTAGCTATGATAAACTAACACTGGGTTAAAGATTTAAACTTAGAACATAAAACTATAAAAATACTAGAAGAAACGACAGAGAAAACATATGAAGAAATCATTCTGGGTGAATGTTTTATGAGAATAACCCCTGAGCAATTGAATTAGCACCAAAAGTACAATACTGGGATCTGATCAAAACAAAATACTTCTGCAAAGTCAAGAACACAGTAAGTAAAGAAAATAGACAGCCCTCAGAATTGGAAAAGATATTTGCACTTATGTCTTCCACAAAGCTTTCATAACCATAATCCACAGAACTCAAACATATTAGCAAGAGAAGAACAAGTGATCCCATCTCCGTGTGGGCAAGAGACATGAAGAGAAACTTCTCTGAAGAAGACTGATACACAGCCTACAAGACATGAAAAAATTATCTTTTTCCTTAATATTCACAGAAATGCAAATGAAAACCACTTTGAGATATCATATAACTCCATTAAAATTAGTACACAGCACAAAATCCCAAAACCAAAGATCTTGTCATGAATGTGGGGAAATGGGAACACTTCTGCACTGCTAGTTGAAATGCAAACTAATACTTTCCTTTTGGATAGATGTTTGGAGATCACCTAGGGATATAAAAATAGACCTGCCATTTGATCATTCAATTCCTCTATCAGATATATATCCACAGGGGAAAAAAAAATGTTATAATAAAGATATTTGAACCAGAATGTTTATTGCAGCCCAATTTATAATTGCTAAGTCATGGTAGAAACCAAAGTGCCCTTCTACACATGAACAGATTAATAAATTGTGTTATATTTACACCAAGAAATCTTATGCAGCCTTAAAAAAATGGTGACTTTATCTCTTTATATTTTCATGGATGGCAGTAGAACATGTTTTCTGGGTAGCTGGAACTATGAGCAAGGGACACAGCACTTGACTATCTTTTATATTTCAGCAGAACTTGGGTAGAAATTGGGGACTGAGGTTATCTTACTGTTGCTCATGGTTGTCTTCAACATGTGTGCTCAGGGGAGAAGCCCATCTTGGGTTTCAAGAGCATCCAAACATTGTACTCATTCATGGAAAAACTCATTGAACTCTAATAAAGAAATGACCTCATCAGGGGCTGTGAGGAGTGTCCAATCCTCAGGCCCAGGTGACACAGGGATTACATCAGGACTGTTTTTAATACCTGTCATGTCAAACATCACCACAAGTATTTAGGGATCTCCTTTTTGCTTGTTATGTTTTATTTGTGATTGTGCATTGAATTTGTGGCCCAAAAAATCTCTTTGACTTTCTATGTGGCCAAGAAGCAAAAAGTGTTGACACCTGGCATGGAGGTGAAAAATGTCGGAACTTTCTAGATAGGGTGACATTTTTTATAATCCTCAAAAAACTGTAGATAGTGAGTACACAACTGAACATATTGCATAATGAAATTTTGAGAGAGGACCATTGTGAGACACCAACCATCTCAAATAAGCCTATCCTAGAGAAAGAAGTAAAACATCATAAAAAGTACAAATGAGAACTATGTGACAAACCTATCAGGTCTGTAAAATTACTGTATGATCTTTAGACTCATGTTATTGCTTTATAACATCCCAGGGCAGCACTAGGTATATACTTGCTTACAAATCCATGACTTAAAAAGTAAAGGAAGAGTTGTTGTAATCCCTTGGCCAAATATACAAAAAAAAGTTAGGAAAAAGAAATTTAGTGTGTGAAAATAAACCCTACACTTTTGTAATTGTTTGAACCCAATGACAAAGCTAGACGGCCGCTACAAAATCTTAGAATGAATTAGGTTAAGCTTAAAGATGATAATCCAGGCCAACACCCATTGTGATATCATCCACAGTGAGCATGTAGTGACTTTATCCTGTAATGTGCTGGAATCCAGTCTTATTTTCAAGGATACCAAGTGACTTTTTCTGCTCACTTCAATAGGTTCACTCAACTATTAGAACTGGGACAGTTCTTAGGCATCTATCCACAGAGAAGTGATCTCCCATTTATGCCTTATTGATTCTATTAACTGTTGAGATTCTCAGCATGAAGTGCACACAACAGTTGAGATTGTGCACAAGAGTGACTAAAGCTACATCACAGCTGATGAAACTGCATGGTGTTCTTTAAATAGGACAATATTTGTTTTTTATTTTTTCTTTGAGACAGACTTTCACTTTGACAACCTCAATAAAGTTTCATGGTATAATACAGCTCATAGCAAACTCCATCTACTAAGCATAGGCAATTCTTTTATCTCAACTGACTAAGTAGCTGGAACTACAGGCACTAACTACAACATCCAGCTATATTTTCTTTAAGGTTGGTCTGGTTCAGGATCAAACTCACCACACTTGTTCTATGGCCCTGGTGTCCTACCCACTGAGCTACAAGGATGTCCCATGGGATGCTGTTTCAGAACCTGTATGACACCTTTCTCAAAACATCTATTTCAGAGAAGCTTACAAATTTACTCTGCCTTCCTATAACCTCAATTTGGTCATAGCTTCACATAACTTATGTATGTCTACTTTGCTTAAACCATCAAGGTAATTTTTTTCTTATTTTTTTTAGATAATGAAAATGTTAGTTTGTTGATTTTATATGTGCATGGGTGTATGTCTGGGTATTCTTGAGACACAGTTTCTGTATGTGGCACAGGCTACTTTTACATGACCTCAGCCTATATTATACCAACCTAAAATTCCAGGATTCAGGCAATCCTCCTGGTTGAGACACCTGTGTGGCTAGGACTACAGATGCCTGTTGCAATGCCTAGATGAATTTTCACTTTTTATTAGAGACAGGCTCTGACTCTTGCTCAGTCTGTTCTCAGCACCCACTTGTTCAAGAACTCCGCTTATCTCAGAAGGCCAGATGGCTATTTTTTAGAATTGAGGCATCTAATTTGGTCATTTTCACTTCCTTGGTTTCCCTTCTTCCTTCACTCCCTTGTCCCCTCTCTCACTTTATCCTTCATTCATCCAATTATCTTGATCTCACTCCTATGTCCTCTCCATTCTTATATTTCCTTCATTTCTTTTTTTTTTTCCCTCTATTTCTCTCTTCTATACTTGAAAGGAATCTACATTGGTAAGAAACTATACAAGTGATCCCTGAAGGTGTAGCCTTGAACTCTATCCTTGAAATTGGTGGTTTCTGGCATGTTCAAGTTATTTCTGAATGAAGTTGTTATTATTTAACCTATGGGATGTTATCTATGAGGAAAACTGATAAAAACCTAAACCAAAATGTAAACATGAATGAACACCATAGCACACACCTATAATCACTGCAAATTAACAGGAAAAAGCAGAATAATCACTGGAAGCTAAGGTAGTTTCAGACCAGTATGTGCAACATAGTAAGACCCAATTTGCACACAAAATAAGAGTAAAACTTAGGAAAGTTGCACACAAAATAAGAGTAAAACGTAGGAAAGTCTTGATACCCTTCTCTAAGCTGATGAGAAGGAAAAACTCTGGAGAATCACTTGAGCTTAGCAGGTTTCATTTCCTTGAGCTAGGATGGTACCAATATATTCTTCTGCTGCAGGAGAGAAAAGGCAGTATAAAGTCCATAAGAGATATTCTGTCCAGGTGCAGGATAAGTCCAGTAGAATACAACATATTTTATACATGTATACAAAAAGGGATTTATTACGGAGACTGTCATTCTCACTCAATTTGGGAATAACAACTAAAACAAAACACTACCTTAATAGAATCAATAAGAAAACCACAAAGTCACCCCAAGAGACACAAAAAGGCTTTTAATAGAGGCAACATATCTTTTTGCCAAAAACTTAAAAAAATCTTTGATTAGAAGGAAACATCTTCAGGACTACTAAGGGAATTTACAGATGATTAGATATATATAAAGTGCTATATTTC
Source organism: Loris lydekkerianus (assembly GCA_963574355.1). Classification (NCBI taxonomy): domain Eukaryota; kingdom Metazoa; phylum Chordata; class Mammalia; order Primates; family Lorisidae; genus Loris; species Loris lydekkerianus. Next base: position 92,331 of record CAUYPK010068766.1, read on the forward strand.
CACAATGAAATATTTTCAACAATCTAAAGAAATGAAATACACATTTATATGAGAATAAGAGTGATCTTAAAATTATTATGAAAATAAAAGAAGGAAATTTACAAAAGACCACATACAGAAAGACTGAACTCAGAAGAAAACATCAAGACAAAGCTAATTTTCTGCTAGGAGTAGGTGGCTGGTGTTGGAGGGTAGTTAGAAACATGAAAGTGACTGCTAGGAGATATTGAACTTCTTTGTGTGGGGGGAAAAACAAAGTCCTAAAATTAGATTGTGATGAAGGCTGTACAATTGTGTGACTATACTAAGAAATAGAATTGTATACTTTCAAAGAGTGAACTACTTATTTCAATGAATATATTTTTCAAAATTTTGTTGCTCAATAGACTCACAGCATAAGTAGTACCCAGATCATGAGAGTACTTGAGAGAGAGAGAGAGAGTCAACTCTATCTCCCTGCACACACACATGTTACAATCAATTGACCTGGAAGAAACATTATTGCATTCTACAGCAGTTGTCAGTTTATTTTTCCTTGAGACCTAGTCTCTAAGCATCCTCCTGAATCGAGAGCCCTCACAGCATAAGTAACTGCAATCTAAAACTCATGTGTCAACAGATCCTACTACCTCAGCCTCCTATGCATCTGGGTGTCCAGGTGCTCTCCCACAGTGGGCAGTTTCTTTAGACCATCTTATTCAGCCTCCAAGAGTGTTACATTACAGGTGTGAGTCACCATTTCAGAACTGGAAAAATATTCATACTATGATTGGTGACAAGAGGTGATGTTTCATGCCTGTCTTCTTGGCACTTTGGGATACCCCATCAGTTGGATTGTGTGAGCTTTTGAATTGGAGTCCAGCCATAGCACTAGTGAGATTAGCATCTCTGAAGAATAAAAACAGCTGAATGTTGTGCAAGCACCTAAATCTGGGTGAGGGAATACATTTGCTTGATGTAAACACTTGAAGTTTGCTGTGGGATATGATACAAGTATCCTCTACTGAGGGAAAATTCCAGACTCTGCATCAATATGTAAATGGAGCACAACATTGGTAGGCAATTTACCCCTCATTTTTACTTTTGACCACAGTTCTAGAGTTAAACTTTTTCCCCTGGAAAAGATGTAAAGTAGAGAATATATTCTCTCATAGGAAATTTTTTTTCTACAAGCTCTATTAATCAATCCTTTGGTTTTCACATAATTCTGAAACTTTTATAGCCTAGATTTTTGTAGTCACTAGAAACTGCACACACAATGAATTATTGCCTCAAATCAGTCTTATTTCCTATGAACATTAAAAGATCAAGAGGATATCCTCCACTCTTCTGTTGAAATCCTTCAGTCAGGACCAATATTTCCTTTCTCAATCAGTCTGAACACAGGAACCAGACATCTCTGGAAAACACCTAACCATCACGTGAACTCTCATTATCCTAAAGAACCAATCCTAAACCCACTTGTCCTGACTCATTGTCCCCCTACTCCCAACAGGAACCACAATAAATCTCCTCATTTATTTATTCCCATATTCCATCTATGTATTGACCTCTCCTCATATTGTGGATCATATAAATGTTGCCTAGATATTTTCTTTCTTTTTTTTTCTTTCTCTTTCTCTTTCTTTCTTTCTTTCTTTCTCTCTCTTTCTTTCTTTCTTTCTTTCTTTCTTTCTTTCTTTCTTTCTTTCTTTCTTTCTTCTTTCATTATTTTCCATGACACAGCCTCTCACTACTTTGCCCACACTAGAGTTTGATGGCATCAACCTAACACACAGCACCATGCAACTCTAGTGATGAAGGGATACTCCTGCCTCAGCCTCTTGGGTACCTGTAACTAAAGCCAAGGGCCAAAACCTTGACAACCATTTCCATTTTAGTACAAAACTTGTGAGTGATTGAGGCTGAGGTTTTCTTGCTGCTGCTGAGTCTTGTCCCCAAATTCTGAACTCAGTGGATTAGCCCAACTTGACCTCCCAGAGAAATAAAATATTATACTCATGTGTGGCAAAAGTAATTGAGCTCTACTTAAGAAATGACCTTATTAGGGACTTTGAGGAGTGTGCAATCCTCAAGCACTGAAGAAACATGAGGATTATGTTAGGAATGTTTTGCATATCCATGGTTACAGATATCATCACAATAATGCCCACATCTCTTTTTTTTTTTTTTTTTCTTACCACTTTTGATTTGTGATTGTGTGTTGAATGTGTGGCCCAAAATAACTCTTGTAAGTTTTATGTAGCAAAGAAGCCAAAACTTTGACAGACTTGGCCCAGAAGATCAGGAATGTTAGAACTTTCCAGATGGACTGATATTTCCCATGATCAGAAGAAATAACTGAAGGTATAAAGTACACTACTGAGTAAATTGCCTAACCAAATTTTGAGAATCTTCAGTAGAACACCCATTGTCATAATCAAGGCTGTTGTAGAGAAAAAAATAAAATCTCAGGAAAACTAGAACCGAGAATTTTGGGACATAACTGACAGGTCTGTGAAATCAGTCTGATCTTTGCCCTTGAGTTATTTGTCTGTGACACCTGAGAGCAGCACTAGGTATAAACCATATTCTTCAACTTGCTTAAAAATCCAGTACATGAAAAGGAAAAAAAGTGCTGTTGAATCCCATATCCAGATACAAATAAAACTTTTGTAATTAAGAATTGAGTGTGGATAAAAGAACCTCACTTTTTTTGTAACAGTTTGAACCCAACAGCAAACCCAGATAGCCACTACATATGTTTATGAGGAATAAGGTTGAGTATAATCATGGTAACCCAGGGCAATGTCCATTGTGATGTTATCCATGGTGGAAATGTTGTGCCTTCATCTTGTAATGTCCTGGAATCCAGGATTCTGGAAAAAGATACTAAGTGACTTTGTCTGCTCACATCAGCTGGTATCCCTCAAGGGTTGGAACCAGGACATTTCTTTGCCCTCCATCCACAGACACAGAAGTAATCTCTCCTTTGCACCTTATTTATTCTGTGATTCCCAGCACTAGGCTGACAAAACAGTTGAGATTTTATATAGGAGTGTGACTCAGGATGCATCACAGGTGACAGCTTGAGGGGGTCACTAAAGTAGGACACTATTTGTTTTTTGCTTTTTAATTTTTTTTCTTCTTAGAGACACAGTTTCACTTTGTCACCCTCTGTAGAGTGCAGTAGCATCACAGTTAACATCAAGCTCTTACTCCTGAGCTTAGACAATTCTTTTGCCTCAGCCTACCTAGAAGGTGAGATTACAGGTGCCCACCAAAACACCTGGCTTTTTTTTTTTTTGCAGTTTGCCTAGGCCCAGCGGTAACTCAACACCCTTTTTATATGAGGCTCACACACTACCCACACTGCCACAAGCAATGTCCCTGGAATTCTGTTTTAAATACCTGTTTGACACGTACCCCAAAACATTCATTTTGGACAAGCTTACATATGTATTATGCCTGTCTACAGCATAAATTTAGTCATAGTTTCACAGTTCTTAAGTATGTCCAGTTTGCTTGGAATATCAAGGTAATTCTTGTCTTTTTTGATGATGAAAATCTTTGTTGATTTGTTGGTTTCTCTGTGCATATGTGTATGTGTGGATATTTTTAAGTTACAGCTTCCAGATGTGGCCCAGACTACTTTTTCATGGTCTTGTCCTAGATTATAGAAACCTCAAACTTCAGGTTTTAGGCAACCATCCTGACTGAGATTCCCATATGTTTAGGACTACAAGGGCTTATCACAATGCCTAGATCATTTTTACCTTCTTAGTAGAGACAGGTTGTGATTCTTGCTCAGTTCGTTCTCAGGATCCTCTTGTTTAAGAACAGCACTCATGCCAACATGCCAGAAGGTTGGGATAATAAATGTGACCTAACAGGTTTTTTTCTTTTTTTTTCTTTGTTCCTCTTCATCCCACCCTCCCTTTGCCTTTCCCTCACTTTATCTTTCCTTCTTCCAATCGCCTCTTTCTCATTTGTTTTTTCTTTCAATTTATTTATTTCTTTCATTCTATTCTTTTCTCTATCCCTTTCCTTTACAATTAGGGGAAACTTCTCTCATAACAAGCAAACAAACTATACAAGTGATCCCTGAATGTGCAGACATGAACTCTATGCTTGAAAGGAGTGACATGTGGAGTATGTAAATTATATCTGAGTAGAATAGTTATTTTTTTAATATATGGGGTTCTATGAGTATAATCTAAAAAACCTTCTCCAAAACATAAGTGTGAATGTGCACCACAGCTCACTCCTATAATCCAAGCAATTACAGAGACCAAGGCAGAAAGATCACTGAAAGCTAACAGGTTTCAGATCATAGTGAGTAAAATAGTAATACCCCACTTGTCCAACAAATAAATAAAAACTTTTCAAGAAATTGTGGCCTGGACCTGTACTCTTATGTGCAGAGAACCACAAACTCAGGAGGATCACTTGAGATTAGGATCTTACATTTCCTTGGGCTATTATAGTACCAATGTATTGTTCAGGGGTAAAGGTGGAAACAGAGTATCCAATCTATAAGGGAAATACTGTATAGGTTCAGGAAAAATCTGGTACCATACAGTAGTTTATA